>PVHX01006248.1:0-16824 GCA_004024805.1 Geosciurus inauris
ATGGGGACAGCAAGGGTGATGGAATATGATGGTCATAATAACCCTAACTTTATGTATGACTGCATATATGATGTGATTCTATACAACTTACAACTAGAGAATTGATATGTTATCCTCTATCTATGTACAATGAGTCAATTTACACTGTCAACATGTAAGCCTAAATAAAACAAGAATAAAAATTAAAAAAAAAAAATTAACAGTAAATAAATTTTAAAAATTATTTATTTTTTGGGGGGCATTATAATGATACACAATAGTAGGATTCATTATGCCATATTTATACATGCACATAGCATAATTTAATCAATCTCATTCCCCAAGGTGATATTATTTGTAAAGAGTGAAAGGACGACTTGTTTGAAATCATAAGAATCATTTATACCTGGGTCCAGAACTGCAAAATATTTATTTATATTATCACATTTTTTTCTTTCTTTTTTTTTTAATATCTCAGATTTATTTTCTGGAGTAACAAACATTTGTTTACTAAACAAAACAAATAGACCCTGAAGCCCCAGGGGGCAAATATAAGAAAAACATTAGGTCCCCAAAGCAAAGTAGCAAATACTGTGGGAATCATCAGCCAAGGGAAGGATTTACTGCCTAAGATGGTGCTCAAGGTCAAGCTTAGTCCCATTCTCCCTGCTGCGACTTAGTGAAAAATGGCACAAAGTGCTGCTGGATCTGCACCACCAGGGAAAACCGGTCAAGACAGAAGGAAATGGACGTCTGGAGTTGGTCAGGATCTTCAGCAGTTAATCGTCTGGACCTCCAGCAGCTGGTGCAGCATCTTCACCAGGCCCTGGCGCATGTGGAAGGACATCAACTGCAGCATCTGCCTCTCCTGCGACGCCAGGGCCTCCAGGGTCACCCGGGCCACCAGGGTCTCCAGGGTCATCAGGATCACCAGGATTCCCAGGACCGCCTGGGCCACTAGGATCGCCTGGACCACCAAGACCTCCAGGGCCGCCAGGGCCGCCAGGACCACCAGGACCTTCAGGACCGCCAGGACCGCCAGGATCGCCAGGGCCAATCGGCCCAACTTGGCCGGCGGCACCACCTGCTGCAAGCACTGCGACATCTGTACCTTCTTCTGCTGCCCGTATGGCTCCTCTTTCATCAGCCTCAGGCATGTACAATAGAATCCCATCATAAGCACCTGCTTATTACATGAATTAAGAATATCACTACCCAAAATGTCTGGGTCCCACAAATCACTGGGTCTACTGAGCATGCTTCCCAAGACCTCCTTTTCCTCCTCAATGGACTGCAGTTTGTAGCTTTCGCCTTAGCTCTCTGAACCTGCTCTTTGCCTTTGTATTGAGTGTTTTCATCTAAAATCCAAACTTATGGTCCCCTGTTAATCTTGATCTTATTTGATGTATCTGTGGCAGGTGTTCCTGTGCCCTCTTACTGTCTCCAGTGGCACTTGAGCCAGGTCATGCATCTATTTACACACACTTCTTTTTCCCTGCAATGTCATTCCCAACCTCTCTGCTTGGCAAGTGTGTGCTCCTTTTAGAAGATGCAGCTCAAACACCTCATTCTCTTTGAAGCCCGTCTGACCCATTTCTCTTATGCCAGGAAGAAGTGGCTATTCTTCTTTGTACTAACATTATACCACTATATACCAGAGTCAGAGTGTTTATTCTGTATAACATATATATTTTTTGCACATATATCACCTATGGAGAATTCATGGTGAATAAAGATTTTTGTCTTTTTAAAGTTTATGTTCTTAGGCATAATCTAGAGTTCTCAATAAATGTTTGCTGAATGAATGAATGAAAGAAAATACAATAGTTTAATTTCTGGCTCCAATGCCAAAGTTCTAAAAAGGTTTTGAACTGTGTATGTGAAATGTTCTTTGAAATGACTTTCTCAGAAGTATTGGGAGAGGAAGATAAGTTTAGATAATTCCATGTAACCTATGGTGGATGTCTTCAGTTAAACATGGGGTGAAGCAAGTTGCATTTTAGTTTCAATTAACTCATCCAATTAAAGGATGTTAATTAGATCAACCTGCCAGCCAGTGATTAGAACTGGTATTATGATGACTGGTTTCTTGTCCATCATAATGAGGGTGAACTTTCACTAATGAAGTGAAATTTGTTCAGCAGCCCATGGATCCATTGAATTGGCAAAACTTCAAATTGGTTTTTAAAAATTTGGCTCTCATAACCTTTTACTAATTTAAAAATTTAATTGAAAAACTGATTTAATATCAGAATAAAAAAAGACTTAATAAAGAAATGAAATCATTGATAAGGGAGCTGGAGTTGTGGTAGAGCGCTTTCCTGTCATGTGTGAGGCCCTGGGTTCAATCCTCAGCACCACATATAAATAAATAAAATTAAAAAAAATCCATAGACAACTAAAAAAAAATTAAAAAAATCATTGATAAAGCAGTTATCTTAAACAACTTACTTTAATTGTTAAATATAACCTTAGCATACACATAGTTTTATATAGTTGCAATCTAATTATGGTATAATTTTCATTTTTTTAGTCTTGTTACATATGATCATTTAAAATGGACAGAGAACAATATTTACCAAATGATATTTAAAGAATGCTAGTTTCTTGGGATTTTAAGTGACATTACTTACGGAACGTAAAACATCTTTGGAGGTCAAATAAGTTTGAGAAATCATGAAAGTAAACAAATCCCTTTTTGTGAGTTCTCTCAAAGCCTATAATATTGTAATATGCTTTAAGAAAAAAGATGAGGATGTGACATTTTCTGCAAATTAATTCTAACATAAAACCATTTTAAAAATGATGTGATATCTGTTCTATGGACAAATATTTAGAACATTATTTTGGGAGTCAGCGCTGGCTAGAATTCTGTGGTGTTGTTATAACCGAATTTGATAACCCATTCCTCTGCTGTTGGACAGTGGTGCTCCATTATGCTTAGGATAGAACCCAAGATCCTTTACCTGGCCTGTATATCATGGAACCATCACTTGGTCCCTCTTGGCCTCATGTCTGTACCCCTTCTCTTTGCTCACCCAGCTGTTACCACCCTGGTTTCTATTATTTTAGTTGTAGATGGACACAGTACCTTCATTTTGTTTATTTATTTATTTTTTAAATGCGGTTCTGAGGATCGAACCCAGTGCCTCACACTGAGCCACAACCTCAGCCCATACCCTGGTTTCTTGAACTTAGTAAGCTCTTCCCTACTTCAAACCCTTCTATAGAAACATTGATCACATCCCCTCCCACTGAACTCTCTCTTTATTTGGTGCCCATTTCCAATAGATGCCATGAACAACATAAAGAAATGAAGTACCGTCGGCTTCATCTTTAACCAGTACTGTGCAGCCTGACATTTTCCTGTCTTTTCAGCAACAACCAATTGTGGTTCACCACTGTGATGTCAGCCTGAGCAAAACTGAAAGAGAAAGACACAAAGTAGATGACAATGCGAATAGCCGTGACTCTCAGGCCAGTTGTTGTGCACCTTCTTGGTGACATCAACTGGGGTCAGCCAGCTTTCCTCTTTCAGGGATTTTCAGAATATATGCTGCACATGGTTGCTCACAAGTTTTTTTCTCAGTGTGGCAAGGAGTGGCAGTGCTTGCTCTCCCACAGTCTTGAAGGCCAGTGGTGCTCTGTAGGAAGTGCAGGATGACTGTTGACCTAGTTAAACCAGCCTCCCAAGAACACCAAGTGAAACCTGGTGTACCCAGGACCTCCTCTGTATTTTGTTCTTCGTAATTTGATATCAGGCGATGGGATGAAAGCGTAGAAAGAATATTTATCAAAAGCGTAAATGACCTCAAGTCATAACTTTTGGTCCAGCCTATTGAATTTTTCAGACCAAGAATGGCAGATCTAGAGCTGAGGCCATTGTGTAACTTCAGAGGCACCATTCATGTAGACTGTGTAGAATGGGTTGTCTAATGTGGCGGCCCTGTGCAGAGAAGTTAAAAGGCTTGCCCAGGGTTACTTTGTGAACTTGGGATGCTGTTCTTATATGTCTGATGATAGACTCAAGAATTAAAATATTTTAATACACTAGAGAGATGGTCTGGAATAAGTGCAAAGCCCAAAGTGTAAACTCAGTTTAGGTTTTGAAATGAATTGACTCAGTCTAGGTTGGGGGAAAAACTGGTTTGAGGCAGGTTCTTGCTAAGTTGCTGAGGCTGGCCTTCAACTTGCTCTTCTGTCTCAGCTTCCCAAGTTGCTGGGATTTCAGGCGTGTACCACTCTGCCTGGTGGAGAAAGAGATAGGAGAGAAGAAACAAGTGATTTGGGGGTGAAAGGAGTAAACAGAAACTAAAGGAGAATGGAACCATTTAAGCGTGTTGTATATCCATACAAAGAAGAGACTATGGAAAAGAAGAGTAAGGTTCTCCAGACCTAAAGTGTCAATGGCTGGCCTGGAGGGTTGGGTTAAAAAAAAATGTTGAAAAAGTAAATGATTTGCAAGAATGCTCTAAATATAGGAATGGTCTGCAAGGGAGTAAGACTGAAAAATCTACCTTGAAAAACCCACTCAGTGAGACTTTTTTGACCACCACCACCTGAACAGCATTAATCACCTTTTCTTCTGAACTCTCTCACTTCTCTTTTAATTCTTCTCTATTTTTGCAGAGAATGTAGACTTGATATATATTATTGTGCATGTCATTGGCTTGGCTTTTATTCTTTTCTGAACCTCTTGAGGTTGGATTTATTATCTCAGGATTCTCAACACCTAGCTCAGTACCCAGTATTTGGAACTTTTTTGGGTGAAGTAATAATTTGGGGGGAATAGAAGAGAGGAGAATGATTTAGATAGAGGTCAGACAAAAGATAAAAATGTTGTAGGAAGCAGAGAGAAGTGTCAAGTAAAAAGATCTATGATAGCCTCTTAAAGGGGGACTGACCCAGTTTGAATGATCTGTGGAGATTCCCTGAGGAAATAATATTGAATTGAGATCTGAAAATTGAACAGGTATTAACTAAATTAGGAGATAAATCCCAAGGAAGCAATCAAAGCAGGGAGCTGGGTGCTAATAGATAGAGGGTATAGTTAATAAGATTTTATTATTTCACTTCAACCAGTGCTGTATTCCAGGCATCGTTCGGACTCTGGAGACACAATGATGAGAGATTCTAACACTCGAAAGGTTTACGTTTTAGTGAAGAGTGATAGGTAGTAAAGAGTACACAGATTAGCCGGGCGCGGTGGTGCAAGCCTGTAATCCCAGCACTTAGGGAGGCTGAGACAGGAGAAATCGTGAGTTCAAAGCCAGCCTCAGCAACGGCGAGGTGCTAAGCAACTCAGTGAGACCCTGTCTCTACATAAAACACAAAATAGGGCTGGGGATGTGGCTCAGTGGTCGAGTACCCCTTAGTTCAATCTCCAGTACCAAAAAAAAAAGTACACAGATTATCTGATAGTGTCAGAGATAGAAGTGACCAAGATGCCTTCCAGTTTTCCAGATTGGAACTACTGAAGGAGGGGCAGATTTGTCCAGGCAGAACGTGGGTTTAACCTTGAACATGTTATTGGAAGTGCCTTTTGAGATGAGCAAGTGAATCCCAAGTAGCCAGGTGTTTTGTAAGGGCTTGAGTTTCAAAGTTGTCTGGGCCTGAAATATACTTTTTGGATTCAATAATATATAAACGGTAATTAAACCACAGGAATGAGTAGAGCTGCTTTTCTGACCATACGAGCAATGTACTTTGCCATTGTATGGGGAGCCATTTACACAAAAGTTGTGGTATGAGCAGTGTCGCCTAGAATCTTGTAGAGTGATGGTCGTGGATGTGGACAAGATGATCTAGGGCAGGAATGTGGAGTGAGAAGAAAAGTGGGCTTTTAGGGCTAAATTTCAAATAACTTTAACATTTAATGGCTAGGCTGAGAGGAAAGAGCTCTTAAGAGATATTTAGGGGGCTATGGTTGTAGTTCAGTGGTGGAGCACTTGCCTAGCACATGTGTGTCACTGGGTTCAATCCTCAGTACCACATAAAAAAATAAATAAGTAAAATAAAGGTATTGTGTCCATCTACAACTGAGAGATAGAGATAGAGATAGAGATAGATAGATAGATAGATAGATAGAGAGAGAGAGAGAGAGAGAGAGAGAGAGAGAGAGAAAGTAGCAGAGAGAATGGGGTGGGGGTGGGCAGGAACCAGGAAGGGAATTCAATGAAACAAAAGGGAGAAAGGGCTTAGAGGGAGAAGTGTTCAACAGGGCCAAGAGCTGCTAAGAAACCTGGTAAGTTGAGGACTGGACTCATGTCCTCTCAGCCCATCGCTGGCCTTAGTAAAAGCTACTTTGCAGGAGTAACAATGGTGGAGTAATAGGTCTAGACTGGAGTGGGTGGATTGAGTGGGAACTGAAGAAACGTAGACAACTTACCTATATTATAACATGACATTTGAAAAGCGTCCTCACCAATTCAGATGAGCCCCAAGTTGGGGCGAGTCAGCTTGGAGGGAGGTGGTAACTTTGCAAGAGCCCCAGTTTAGAGTGGCGATTAGAGATGGTTAAGTATTTGAGGAATAGATTTTTATTTTTTCCTTGTTCTCTGACATTTTATTCTCTGGAATATGACATTGATTAGAATGCCAGTGTCTGAAGTGACGACAAGAGAGTGTTTTGGAAAAGGGGCTGGAATTTCCAGCACACACATTGAGTTGATTCTACCGGTATATTTGAACAGAACTAATAAATTGGGAAAACATGGTGCAGACCACACACAACTTTTGGAAGTTCCCCTACTGATGTAAGGACTGTATTTCTCAAACCCTTTTGTTTCAATATGCCCTACCATCCTTGCCCAGTCTATCTGTTGCCCTTTAAAGAGTACCATCTTGTGATCACTCCCAGCCTACGGTGTTTCTCCATCTCTTCAGTGTAGGAGCTGGCATCCTAGGTGAGGATTGAATTGAGTGAAGCTCAGTGAATTTAGGACACCGTTGTTGGTACTGGCAGCTCCTCCTCCTGCCCTTGGCCTTAGGGTTTCTGTGGATTGCCTCTGCCCTGAGGGATAGAACCACCACCCAAAGACTTCCTTTCTGAATTTACAGCATGGAGCTACCCTCAAATAACTCTTTTAGAAAGAGCACCCAAGGAGCTGAGATTGTGGCTGAGTGGTGGAGCACTTGCCTCGCAAGTGGGAGGCACTGGGTTCGATCCTCAGCACTGCATGTAAATAAATGAATGGATAAAGGTCAATAAACAACTAAAAAAAAATTAAAAAAAAAAAAAAAGAAAGAAAGAGCACCCAAGGATTGGGATTTATGCAAGTTCAAAAAAGGGTCTTTCAAGTCTACTTTCAGTGGCATTTTCTAAGGAATTAAACAGTTTCTTATAGAAAAAGTTATTTTGCCCTTCATATAGGTTTGAGATAGCCAACTGTCAAAATTCAGTGCATATAATAATATAATTTGTTGCAAGAAAAATATGCTAGCAACAGTATTTCCAAGCAGGAAACCTGGCACTAATTACTGCCTTCTTCTTAGTGCTTTTATCTGCCAGATCTAAGATGTTTTAACCTCGTACAGCATATCTGTAGCAGGAAACGTTAATTTCTCATTCACTTGTATACACAGGAATTCACCACTAAGCACATCCAAGCAATGTTAAAAGAGTGGGCATATATTCACTCTTTTGATATAATTGCACACAGAGTCTATTACTTGGAAAAGAATATATAATATCAATATTTTTTAAAAAATATTTTATTAGTTATAGATGGACACAATTTTATTTGTTTATTTTTTATGTGGTGCTGAGAATTGAACCCAGTGCCTAACATGTGCTAGGCAAGTGTTCTACCACTGAGCCACAACCTCAGCCCATATAATATCAATATTAATAAGAAACAAAAATTCAACCAAAAGATGTTATTTCTGTGCTGTTCAAAAGGAGAGCCAGGGTGCTTTAGTTTCACACTGGTATGGTTTGATATGGTTTGTGCCTCAAAGATTAATATGCTAGAAATTAATCCAGTCCCCAGTGTGGTGATGTAAGAGGTGGTGGGACTTTTAAGAGGTGGGGCCTAGTGGAATATTTTTAGGTCATTGGGGGTGCTACCCATGAAAGGGATGAAAGTAGCTCTCTCAGAACCCAGGTTGGTTTCCATAAGAGTGGGTTGTTACCAAAAGAGGAACACTATCCTCTTTGCTTTCTGGCTTTCTGTGATTTCTTCTGCACACACTCCTTCCCTTATGATGCCATTCTTATGATGCCCTCATCACAGCCAAGCAGATTTCAGCACCATGCTTTTGCACCTCCAGAACTGTGAGCTAAAATAAACCTCTTTTCTTTATCAAGTACCCAGCCTCAGGTATTTTGTTATAGCAACACAGAATGGATGAAGACACACACACACACACACACACACACACACACACACGTTCATTGGTAGCAGTCCTGCCCAGTTATCACTCCCTCAGTTTGGAATGAATTAGTGTTTGGCAAAGCCATGGGGTGGGATCCCCTTTCCTTGGGAGCAACTGGGAAGCTAAAGACAAAGACTTAGTTCTTGTCTTGAAGGAAATTTATTGGCAATGTAACTAATAGAATAAAGGTATTAAGAAATATGTACTTAATTTTTCCATCTCTAAACATTTCTATCGATATTTTAGGTGGTGTGTTCCTATCTGCGTTCTTTAGTTTTACAATAGAAGTCTCTTGAGTAAGTAGTCTTCTTTCAGGGAACGTATTGCAGCAACCAGTGTAAGGGATACTCATTCTTATTCCCTGTTATTGACCACATGTGCTTTTTTCATCCTCTCTTTGAGTAGTCAGATGTCAAGCACTGCAGGAGTTTGAGGGGAGGGAGCCTTATTCTGCTTGATGGATAATCCATCCATCAGCTGAGCTATTGCAAGTTGCTGCTACTGTAATACTTTGGGGATGATGTCCCAGTTACAGCTATACATGGGATCACAGCCATTTGAAGTCTCCCAGGCACTTGCCAGGAATCCATTGACCTGCATGGTTAGAACTATCAAGAGTTATTGCCTTCCCTTTCTCCTTCCTTCCTTCCTTTTTTCCTTTCTTCCTCCCTTCTCTTCCCTTCCCTTTCTTTTCCTTCCTTCCTTTAACAATGTCATATGCAATATTGAGAAGTTAAAGAAACAAAAAAGGAAGGTCTGTTCAACATTTTTAAAATTTATTTTTTCTGATTATAAAAATGATATTTGCCGATCAGAAGACCCATTATAAATGACCCTTTTAATATTAAAAGAGAAACATCCCTTGTGTGGAGACTGTTTTCGATGGCCCACATACATTCTTGGGGGCTTGACTTCATGTCAACAGAGGATGCGCGACACCACTGCCCTCTTGGCTTTGCACCTCTGCTCCAGTTTTCTTTCCTTTCACAACATTATAAACAAAACCACATGTTATTTGTGTGGTCAAGTTAAAGGAAAGAATATCTCACCAAAATAAGAGAACTACAAGCGAAATATAACAAGCCCAGCCTTTCTATGGTTTTCCTTTGCTCTCTGTTAGGTTTCTCATGGCAGCGTTGGAGTAACAAATGTGAGCTAGTGGTCATAGTTTGAGCTGTTTTCTTTGTGGGCTGCCCCTAATGCTGGCTTTCAACCTACTAAAGAAAATATATCCCAAACAATGAGTTTTGATTTCCTAAGCTCCTTTGTAACCTCAGTTTGGCATTATTGATGTTGTATATATTTATTCATTGTGTTTGCCCTGGTCTTGGAGCAATGGGTAATAGACCTTCCACGTTTTGAATTGTACATTATTCCTTCTCCACGACTTCTCTCTTTCTCTCTCTCTCTCTCTTTTTTTTTTTTGCTACCAGGAATTGCACTCAGGGGCACTTGACCACTGAGCCACATCCCCAGCCCTATTTTGTGTTTTATGTATGTAGAGACAGGGTCTCACTGAGTTGCTTAGCGCCTTGCAGTTGCTGAGGCTGGCTTTGAACTCGCCATTCGCCTGTCTCAGCCTCCCAAAGTGCTGGGATTACAGGCGTGCACCACTGCGCCTGGCTCTACAACTTCTCTTGATAGCCATTTACTCCTCCTAAATCTAATTTATAGAATGCATCATCATCTGTCTTCAGACATATTTAAGCATTTTTGTTTTATGCACACACACACACACTACCACCACCTCAGGAGGACTCGATATTGTCTTAGTGTTTCCTTTTTGGAATATAACAGAGTAAAAGTTATTAGTGTAATAACACTTCCAGTTTTCATCTCCCCCATCCTGAGGAGGATGGGAAAGGCAGAGAGGTGAACTACCCAAGAGGCATCTGGGGGCCAGAACTGGAAAAGCATTGGCATTGAGAGCTGGGAAGAGAGGCAGAAGGGAAAAGATGATATCAAGGAGTTTACGTGGGATCTATGCTCTTCCTTCAACATGTTTGCATTATTTTGAAATTATTTTTGGTGCGTGAATTGGGATTCAACCATGAGGGTGGTAGTCTTACAAGCTTCCAGGAATACATGAGAGATCTGTCCTTGATGTTCATTTTAATTGCATTGCATGGTGTAAATGTGTGTCTGGTGCTGGTGGGGGTGAGTGGGTGGAGGCCTCACATGTGCCATGCTTTCGACTTTGATTCTCCAGGTCTGAATTTCCCCCTTCAAGCACCTGGGAGTCTTACCCCCCGATTTACTCCCTTCCTCTGAACCGTCTCTATTGCAGAATTGGACAGCATTGTTTTAGTGCCATGAGAATAATGCTGAAGCATACTTCCCAGCCCTCCAAGTTATGTGTTGTGAATAACCTCTGACCACTACGTGGATGGAGGAGGCTTCCCTCCCCACCCCACCACATGTTCATGTGTTCTGAGTGCCCCAATACAAATGCAGTTTCTCTGGCATAGGGACTGGAACCAGGCTCTTGAAATATTCTAATTATAAAAATCTAAGTAAAATCTAACTCTGCCTTTCCAAGGTTCATAGTTAGCCCCTGAATTGTGACCTAAAGGGACCCCAGATGGAAGGTACCCCATTCAGTCCTGTGGATTCTTGGGCCACTCTTTGTCATCACCATAAATAATCCAGAGAATTCAGCGATTGTCACTGGGCTATCAGTATCCTCCATCTTTACATCTATGCAGTTAGTCTCTCTTTCCTTTCCACCATGACCTTTTGGTGTAGCATGCATGGTTGGCTGTTTAGAGAAGGAAATCACAAGATTTTCTGTGATTGCAATCTCTAGATTGCATTTAAGGTATACAACCACATGACATGTATATATATACTCACAGATGACCCACATTTCTGTGTGTGTATGAAATGGGTAGAAGATATGTTTATATATATTTATTTATATATATTGATATTTACATATATCACAAACATACATCTTTATATACACATATGTACATCTTTCTCTAGAATTTCCACTTCAAATTTAAATGCCTCCTTGAGAAGGATGGCTTTTTAAGTTAGGGATTTTCTAACAAGTGGCTAAAAGAAAGACCTTTCTAGATCGATGCAGAGGAGACATCCTGGAGTGGCAACAAGAGGAAGGGGAGCTGGAAACAGGAAGCAGTGGCAAGCCAAAGGCGAACCTCCACTGGCTTTAACCAGCACCTAGATCACAAAACAGATTACCACCAGAACCCCAGGCAGCCTCCTGCCTGCCACCTTCTTGTCAATAACTTGACAGAAGTAGCCATTATCCTGAATTCTAGCACCATGGTTTGCTTTTGAGGATAGACTGGGTTTCCCTGCAATAATAATAATTTAAACTCCATTTTGGATGCTGGGATTGGGGTCCTGAACACTCCATTTCTGCTTGGGCTGCAAGGTCTCTGTCAGGCTCTGCCTATAGAGGACCCTGAAGGGAGCCTGTAAGACTAGGGGAAGGAGGAGGAACCAGCTTCCTTCTATCTGCTTCTTGTTTTTGTTATCCCAGTAATAGTTATTCATTGTGGGGGCAGTTTCTTGCTGTAGCATCAAATGAATCCAATTTGCAGTTTTTCTAGTACTTGAAGGGCCAAACTCACTGCATCCCCAAAGAGACATCAGCTCTAAATGAGCAGGAGCCCCTCTTTAAGGGTCTAGGTTTCAGCCCTGTGGAGCCCCTCCTTCTGGCCCAGAGACACAGGCATCAAATGGCCAATGTTTTCTCTTCAGAAGTCTGAGTTTCAGCAAAGTTTCCTCCAAACCCTTCTTTTGTTCACTCAGACCTACCTCCTTGATACCCATGAGTTCTCTTTTTACCCTAGTTTTACAAACTCAGCTTTATGTCTGGTCAATAAGTTTCTAAATGTGAAATGATCTCCAGTCAAATGACTCTAAGATTTCTGCTCAAACCGGACTCTTTTTCCCTCACCATCGCTTTCTCTCTCAGTAGAGGAGTCAGGGGGGCTGTTCAGATTGGTTGTGGTGACTGTTAGTTCATTCATGGAAGTATGCTTTCCCTTGTTTGAGCTTTAAAGTCCTAGTTATGGGGTGCTACACTGATAATGCATATTTTGGCACTAGAGGTTGGAACTGTTCTGATTTTTGAGAATATTTATTTCAAAAGATAATTTGCTATGAAAGGGGCTTCACACTCAGTACCAAATTTACATTCTGTAGTTATCAATATGGTTATTTTTGCATTGTAGTTTTAAAGGAACAT
Organism: Geosciurus inauris; assembly: GCA_004024805.1. Classification (NCBI taxonomy): domain Eukaryota; kingdom Metazoa; phylum Chordata; class Mammalia; order Rodentia; family Sciuridae; genus Geosciurus; species Geosciurus inauris. The sequence continues at coordinate 12,575 of PVHX01006248.1, forward strand.
CCTGGTTGGTGGGAACATTTTTACCTTGCATGACCGGTGATACAGTAATACAGTACTAAGAAAATAAAGTCTGACATGGTGGCATGTGCCTGTAGGCCTAGCTACTCAGGAAGTAGAGACAGAAGGATTGCTTAAGGCCAGGAATTTGGGACCAGCCTGGTCAAGATAGCAAGACCTCAACTCAAAACCCCCAACAAATCAACAAACAAAACCTCTCCCAAACAAACAACAACAAACCAAAACAATATCATATTTAGAGAAATCTGTATAAAAATTATGATTATCAACTCCAGCATTTACAGTCTGCAAAAATCTTGGTCCTTTGTATGACATGAGGTTGCCAAAAAGATATCCAGAGAGGTTTCATCTTAATGTTTTCACATGTACATCAAAAGAATCTGAATGTTTCCAAGATGTTAGTCTGTTTTGTTGCATTTCACAGCTTTGCATCCCAAGTCAAGAAGCTGTCATGGAGCTGTGCTGGTATAGCAGTGCTGAATGCCAGCACATGCATATGCTGACACATATGTCACACCAGGAGTCAAGATTCCAGCACTCAGATGCATCCTAGACATTCCACCTCCAAATTTGGAGCTGAAGTGGCCCCTGAAGGCAAGCTCTCCCTAAACTTTCCTCTGGCTATGATTTGAGATGAATCATTTGAATCGCAGGTTAACGGCATTATCTATGTAGTTGAGGTATGAGACTTGATAAATTTCCAGAGCCCGAGTCTATGCTCTTTATTACCAGAGTAGTAAACCATGGGATGGAGCCATTGGAGCAGGCAAGGTTTTGTTTGCCTGGTATTGTCTGGCTTTGAGGGTCTGATGGGGCTTACTGCAACCTCTGGATCCAGAGGAAACCCCTGACCCAAACCTGGACCATCAAAATACCCTATGCATCTGACTATTTGGTGGCCGAAGAACCGACAGTTGACTCAGCCAGCTTGTCTGAGCCTGCTCAGAGTTCTTGCTGGAGCTGCATGGATAAGGTTGCAGGTATAAATCTAAAGCTACCAGTGGCCATATTTGCCACCTGGGGAGAGTCAGTTTGAAAAAGAAGTCAAAATGATAGAAGAAGAATGAAGAGATGGGGCTGGGGCTGTGGTAGAGCGCTTGCCTGGCATGTGTGAGGCACTGGGTTTGATTCTTAGTACCGCATATAAATAAATAAAATGAAGATCCATTGACAACTAAAAGAAAAAAAAATAATAATCAAGAGATGGAAGAAAAGAGGCAGATTCCTGATGGTATTATTTGTACACCAGGAATTCCCCTGGACTTTCTAATGTGAAGGTTCAGCAAATGGTCCTTTTGAAAAGGCTGGTTTAACTGGATTCTTTACCTGCAATTGAAGGAGTTCTGACTAATAGGATTATATTGATCTCTGCCCACTGTGATTTTTTTCTGCAGATATGTGTACATTGGTCAGATTTCAGATGGCAATGAAGTTGAATGATTCAACTGGTCTGTTTGTATTGACGAACTTTATGCAATATTTGCTAAATCTACACTTTGCCTAGTGTGGATGTTGGTGAACCAGCAATCATGAACTAATGATATTCTAACTGCAAATGATTCATTTTAACAAATTGTTTATCTCCCAGGGCCTCGAGTTCTGATTTGTAGAATGATTATGGAATTACCACTTCATAGAAATACTGTGATATTTTGTGTGTGTCTGTTAAGACCCTTGAATATATTTGTTCAATATATAATTGTAGCAGCAAAAGTGATCTTATTATCATTGCCTATTAACCTCTCTTTTGATCAGAATGCAGTAAGAATTGTCTCAAACTTTACCTAATTCTAAACAGATTGATCTAAGTAGATTTTCCAGCATAAAATCTGAGAAAAATCCAGATGGGTTTGTTCTTTTGTGTGCTTAGCTTACAAATGTGACTTCCTTATGCAATGTTGACAGCTAGTATTTTAGAGTTTTAGCATGGCATTTCTTAAAATATCTAAAGAAAACATTGAAAAATAATGACAATAAGTGACATGGCGTGACACAGTGTTAATGAGAGTTGTCAGGGTCTCCCAAAAGTGTGCATAACAAGAAATCAATAGATTTTAGGTATTAATTGACTTGCCAAATTCTGTTCCAATCTCTCTTTTTGTGTATCCCACCCTCCTCCCACCTTATCATTCTTTTTTAAAAATAGCTTTATTGAAATAAATGTTTGCTTAGCTCTATTTTCATGGCATTTCCTGATTCGAGCTGTGTTCTTGCCTCTTCTATTAGTTTTAGACACTTACTTTAGATGAAAATGATTTCTGAAGAGAAGTGGAAAGATGACGAAAGATCCCTTTAATAAATCTTTCCAAGTGGAGAAGCAGGCATCTGGAATATTCCTGGGAGAGCTCTCCACTCCAAAACTTTGTTCCACAGACATAAGACACCAACTCTGAGAAGTTACATGTTTGTGGGGGTCCCTCCCCACCACTACCAGAGCTCTGCCAGAAGGGGCCAGTCATACAGCCCAGGTCCCCTGGCTCCTTTTCCAGCATGATTTCCAACATACCATATAGTTTGTGGCATGTTTTACACATACAGAAATACAGTTTATCAACCTCGCAGTGCTCCTTTATTTCATGACGTTTGCACTGCCTAATTTGAAAATGAATTTAAAACAGCTTTAACAAATCAGAATACCCTAAAATACAGAAAAAAGATAAAAAGGTCAGAAACCGAGTGGAGGTAAAATCCTGGCACAACTTGGTCTCTGTGATGGAGCACAACATAGGTCTCTGTGGCCTGTGGGTATCCTAGTCTCCAAGGCAAGTGAAAGCTTGTATCTTCATGTGCATGTCAAAAAATAGTGAAAGCACGCGGGAACACAAATACAGTTTGGGCTCACTTCACTGAACAGAAGTATTACCGAGAAGTTGTCTAAATGTCAAAACAAATCCTGTGTTGTGTTGGATATACATGTAAGGTCTGCCAACTCTGTTGAGAAGAGAAGTCATATTTAATTTCCTGAAAACTTTGCAGTCCTGGGGCCAGGGTGCTGGGGGGCACCTGACAGGGAAGCCTTTGTGGCGCATGGGAGTGGTCGTGAAGGAAAAGAAGAAGTACCCAGAGTAAAGTCCCCTTCCTTTCCTAAGTGGTGCCTAGTAGAACCATCTCCATATCTCCTTCCTCTTTTATGGAGACTCTGCTGCAAACCTAGGAGAGAAAGGAAAGAGAAAATGCATAGTTAGAGTTTGCTAGATAAAACTATAAGCTGCATTGGTGAGTGCGTGGACCCTGTGACCTTCAGTTCTAGAGTTGTATTGAAGTGGCATCTGCTGTAGTTCTGGACTTCATCTCTCTTGTGAGACAGGCTAATTGGTTTAATTCTTTAGAACAATGTTTACACTTCCACAGGGATCTCTGAGGGGGTTATTCCAAACGCGACAGTGAGAAGGGAATTTCAGGTCATCTCGGGACAGTGGAGTGTTATGATTTAGATAGTAGGTGTTCCCCAAAAGATCATGTGTGAGACAATGCAAGAACATTCAGACGAGAAATGATTCTGAATCAGTGACTTAATCCCCTGACAGGATCAACTGAGTGGTACCTGAAGACATAGGGTGTGGCTGGATGAGTTGAATCCTGGGGTCTTGCCTTTGGGGTATATATCTGTATCTGGCAAGTGGAGCCTCTCTCTCTCTCTCTCTCTCTCTCTCTCTCTGCTTTCTGATCATCATGTGAGCTGCTTCCCTCTGCCACACACTTCGGCTGCAATGTTCTGTCTCACCTGAGAAACGGAGCCAGCTGTCTATAGACTGAGACCTCTGAAACTGTGAGCCCCCAAATAAACTTTTCCTCCTCTAAAATTGTTCTTGCCAGGTCTTTTAGTCATAGCAGTGAAAAAGCTGACTAAAACGCAGAGGAAAAGTAATTTGTGGGGAAGGGACTTCCAAGCCACACCAGGTAGTTCTCAGCTTCTACTTTGCAGAATCTTGGCGAGGTGCTGATGGTGTGTGTTCTTGCATAAGGTGGTCTCTCTTACTCAGATTCCCTTTACTTTTATTTTAGGTCAGTGTTCTTGGATGACTATAACTTTGGGTCAATGAAAATTTTTTGTACGTTTTCAGAAATCTCTTAAGGTCTGGATTATGCCAGGGTGTCCTCATTTTTATAGGCTGATGTTGAGCTGGGGTTGGGAGATTGCCCTGAAATTGTATGGATATCTCAGTTACCAGCAGGCCATCAGTCTCTGAAGCCTTGTTGATTCTGGAGAAGATCCCACACCTTTGAAGGTT
>PVHX01006248.1:16924-102910 GCA_004024805.1 Geosciurus inauris
TTTTTTTTTTTTTTTTTTTTTTGCATCATGGTTCCTTTACACTTGCACACTGAACAGTAAATAGAAGTCAAGGACTTGGTCATGCAGCCAGGAACAGGAATCTATGCTCCTTGACAGCTATAGGATGGGGTGGGGAGGTGGTAGCATGGGAGAGGGTAAGGCTGCTGTCACTGGCTTCTACAGAGGAGCTGCGTGGGACAGAGCGTGGAGATGAGAGGCTGAGTGCTGCAGAAGAAAGAGCATGGTAGCCAAGCACGGTGGTGCATGTCCGTAATCCCAGCACTTAGGGAGGCTGAGACTGGAGAATTGCGACTTCAAAGCCAGCCTCAGTGACGGCAAGGTGCTAAGCAACTCAGTGAGACTCTGTCTCTACATAAAACACAAAATAGGGCTAGGGATGTGGCTCAGTGGTCGAGTGCCCCTGAATTCAATCCCTGGTACTGGTACCAAAAAAAAAAAAAAAAAAAGAGCATAGTGTCTGGGAGTTGGACAGGTCTTATGGGAATGCTGACTCGGGTACTGATTGACAAGTGGTCTTGGGCAATTTACCCTATGTGTGCAAGCTTCCATAATCTTTACCTTCCATTATCTTTACCTGTAAAATGAATGCACACATTTTTTGTTATGATAACCAAATGGAACGAGGCATATGAAAATACTTATTGTCACATATAAGGCACTTCATAAATATTATTTTCTCTTTCCTTTAATTAGAAGGGAATGAGAAAAGAGCCAAGACACGAAAATCTTCATGTTCTATTAATAACAGCTCCCATTTTTCTTTTCCATAATATTTTCATAATGCTTTAAACCATGTGGATAATTGTTTCAACATTTAATTTTTCCACTGAATTATTTAATTACATTTATGACAGGCACATATTTACTTTGAGTATGTCAGTGGAGCCATTAATTTATTCTAATGGATTTACAACATGGTCAGATACTTTTTCACCCTGAACTTTGCTGCCTGCCATAGATTTATTGTGCTTCAGTCATGGTTTAATCAAAACGAGTTCTTTAAAAGTCTAGATAAGGGTCCCCCTAGAGGAAAGGAGTAAGAAGATTTTCTTTGAAAACCATATTTAAGCCTGATAATTTATCAGTCTGATGATGACTCCCACTTTTTTTTTGCTTTCTACTGTTAACCGAAAAAGCTCGGTGGGCATTTTACTTTTGGTGAGGGGAGGGATGCACATCAGCAGGGGGAGAAGAAATGAGATTAGAGATTTCTTTTTCTAAAGAAAACAGTCATTCTGCACATCTGGAGAGTCATAAGTCATTTGTTTGGTTCCCAGATGCGTTCGTAGCCCACCCCACCATGAAGACCCTCTGCCGGCCTAGACTTCATTGCTTTCAAAGGGATTTCTTTCTCAATGAGGTAATAATGTTAATGGCCACAGGCTGCCCCAGGACTGGTGTGGGCAGATGCTGAATTCCCCATTTAGCTCTCTCAGGTTTTAGTCATTCAAAATGGCAGTGATTACAATATACACTTTTCAACCCCTTTAGTTTCTCAGCTCATGGCTTGGGAGTATAGGTTAACTTTCCAGTTAAAACTAGTGTTCGAAATGAACAACAAAACTTCTTAACGGTCCCCACCCCTTGCAATTTGTTTCTTGTTAATTTTTTTAAGTTTTCATTTATTTATCGGGGAGTGGGAAAGAGACTTGGTCTTGAACACTAAGCACAGTGGCAGATTAAACATACTTCAGCAATTACTGTTTTCTATCTGTTGATTTAAAACTGCAAAAAAAAAAAAAAAAAAACCAAAACCCACCCCATCTCCAATTGGTCTTATGTTACAGAATAAGTACAGGCTGATAGATCTTGCACACAAGACAATCTCACTCTGGGAACATCTTCACCCTTTTCATTCTCAGTCATAAGGCAGAACAATAGCCTTTTTAACTTGTGTGTAATGATACAAATTTCTCCATGAAAAAAATTTACCAAAGGTGCTTAATAAATCCATGGATTACATGAACCCTAACCTGAGCTATCAAATGCACAATTTAGATCTTCCTATCATGTAAATTAAACCTTCCCCAGAAGAGATAGCTACTGTTTATGTTAGGATGAGATAAAGATTGACATTCAATGGGTATAGTAAAGATGGTTGATTGAGATCGTCATCACTACCCTTGGTGCATGTAGGAAAACACAATTGGTGTAACTTTATCTGGTTTGCAACCAGAGAAATGGAAAAACTGAGCTCTATATATGTGCTACGACTTGAAATACAATTAAATAAACTAATTAAAAAAAAAGATTGACATTCAAAGGTTATTGACCAATGTTCATCTCCTTTTCTGTGGACCTCACTTAATAAGAATTTTAAGAAGTTAGTATTATTTTTTTAAAAATATTTTTTAGTTATACATGGACACAGTGTCTTTATTTTGTTTACTTATTTTTTTATGTGGTGCTGAGGATTGAACCCAGTGCCTCAAACGTGTGAGGCAAGCACTCTGCCACTGAGCCACAACCTCAGCCCAAGAAGTTAGTATTATTTTTAATTGATAAATCATAATTGTTTACAGTAGAGTAGTACATCAAGATGTTTGGATAGGGCTGGGGCTGTAGCTCAGTGATGGAGGGCTTGCCTCGCATGCGTGAGTCACTGGGTTTGATCCTCAGCACCACATAAAAATAAATAAATAAAATAAAGATATTGCAAAAAAAAAGATGTTTGGATATAATGTATACAATGTGATATTATTACATTAGGTTAATTAACATAATTATCACCTCACTTATCATTTTTTATGGTGAAGCATTTGAAATTTATTGAGTCACACAGAAATTATTGACTATAGTCACCCCTGTTGTGCAATAGATCTTAAAATGTATTCCTCCTAACTAAAACTTTGTTCCCTTTGACTAGTATCTCCTGCTTCTTTTCCTTCCCAGCCCCCACCAGCCTTTGGTAATCATCATCTAATAATTAATAATGACAGTTATTAATAATTGTTATCTAATAATGGCACTTAAAATTTGAAGAAGCAATTTGAATGACATAAACTCTTTTGATAATTATTAATGTTTTGTTGCAAATGTATTATTTCTTCACATATGTGATTTCAGATGCTTTGTTATGTTCTTTAATCTAGTTACGTGTCTTACACACAGATGTTTATTTTATGGGAGTGTAACAATGGAAATGAAGGGCAAATATGATTTTATTTCCAGGCAGTTGCTTTCCCCCAATAACACTGAGTTATCCTTCTACATATGTTATTCATTCTCAACTAGAGTGGGATGATGAGGGAAAAAACCCCCAGCCTCCTAAGTACTTGAAGATCAAAGCTGCTCTCTTGCAATATGGTCTCCTCTGCACCCAAGCTAGGAGGGACTCTTGCAGACAGGGCCCTGGGTGCCTTTGGCAGCCCTGGATTACCTGCTGTCATTGGATCTGGCATGTCCCACAAAGGCTGGTGTGTTAAAAGCTTGCTATTGGGAGGTGGTAGAAACTTTAAGAGGTGGGACCTAGTCGGAGATTTGAGGTCAGTGGGGTCATGGCTTTGAAGGGGATTGTGGGATCCAAGTCCTTTTCTCTTTCTCTCTTTCACTTTCTGGCCGCAAGATGAGCGCTTGACTCTGTCATGCACTCCCTGCCATGATGTGCTGCCTTTCCACAGGCTCAAAAGCAATGGGGCTAATTGATCATGGACTGGAACCTTCCAAATTATGAGCCAATGTAAACCTTTTCTCTTTGTAAGTTGATTATTTTAAAGATATTTGTTACAGTGACAGAAAGCTGACTAACATAATATCCTAGATACAAACAACCCATTACAAATCTTTTGGTTCTGCCCTGAGGCTCCATCTAGGTAGGGCAGTACAGTTGCCCACTCAGTGTATCCTCGGGAGATGCCTTGCTACCCCAGGCCTCCAGAGAAAACTCCCAGACGATCCATGGTGAAACCACAGGCTAGGAGATGAGACTGCACCCAGAATGCCAAATAGTATTCTCAGCTCACATTATGTCTGCACATCTGAGAACTTTATGGGAAAAACAAAATAAAAAGCAAGCATGAAGGTAATTTTCATCAAGCTAAAGCTTTCAGAATGTAGTTTTGTGAGTCTAATGATTCTCCTGACAAATTGTAAAACACCATAAGCAGTCAGTGGAAGTGTCTAAAACGATGTACTTTTTTTTTTTTAAATATCTGGGTCTTTAAAAATCTGATTTTTTTTTTTTTTTTGGAGCAGCAGGAAGGGAAGATCAAAATGTTCTTCTGTCTTGTTTCAGTAGGAAAATTAGAGAAAAAAATGTTGCTGAGATCCTAAGGATAAAGTGGGAATGAGGACTTGAGGGAGAGGAGAAGATAGAGAGCATTTGCCTTGAAAGGGAAATAGAAATGGAAAATTAAGACTTGAACCCCTGGAGGAAGTTATTTTGTATTTTTATCTTCATATGACTTTCTTCTTTATACCCACCCATTTCCAAAAAAGATTTGTAATGGGTTGTTGGTATCTAGGACAGTCTTAGAGTTAGTAGGGAGTAGGTGTTCTCCAGTATCCAGAGTCTGGTGTGCTCCTATCTGCACCAAGGCCAGATAACTGGGGCTCAGTGATAACTGGGGTGAGGAGGAAAGGCACTCATGTACTCGTGCCATAGAGTGGGATGTGCATGTAGGAGTGCGTGTGTGCGCGTGTGTGTGTGTGTGTGTTGGGCACCACAAGAGAGTGGCTGGTAGTAACCAATCCCTTTCTTTGTCATCTTGCACAAATTCTCTAGGGGTATTAGGTTGCCATGTTTGACAGTACCTTGCCTCTGTGTGTTCTTCCTTGTGGAACACCTCTAGCTTCTGTTTACTTCTGGTTACAACTTTGATTCCATTGAATAAGATTGGCCTCAATGTTCATTTGCTTGAGATTTCACCTATATTTTCTTGCATGTGTGTGTGTGTGGCACACATCTGTGTTTTGCATTTGTATCGGGGGCAGTGCCCCTAGTGATTCACTCTGTTCTACTCCTTAGAGAAGATTGTTTCCTATCTTCCATTTTGCGGAAGATGAAATGTGCCCTATGTGGGTTTAGACAAGGTGTAGGGCCAAGTGGACGTTTTCCCTTTCATAACTTGCTACAGCCCTTCTCTTACTAGGAGGTGAAATAAAGTCACGTGACCTTGTCCCTTCCTCAGATTACTCAGAAAAGGAGACACACCAAATCTATTAGCTTTGTTCTATCTGCAATATTGCTCTCAGTAGAGAGCTCTGAAGTTCTTGTACCCTAATCAAAGGAATGACTCATATGGTGAAAAATAGGCTGGGTGGAGAGGCTTTTAGCATCTTTCAAATCATATGTAGTAGCAGGTGAATATGTGGATAGGTAGTTAGTTGTGTCACTTAGGAGGTATGTGAGGGCCTAAGGTGTGAGGTGTGGGAGTTATTGGTCTGTGGGTGATGGCTGATGTCATGGATACTGTAAAATCACCGTGGGAGAGATGAGAAGAGAAGCAGCCTAGGATCAGCTACACTTAGGAGTATGAGCTGCACCAGCACATGGACCATATTTTTAATAGCTGGTGTTCTTGTGAGAATAACTGTGCTTATAGCGGAGCCCACTGCCTAACACTGCAGGTTTGAGGGTCGAGTTTAGTGGAGGGTTAGGTTGTCTGTGCGACTGAACACACATTTATCAGACTGTTCTTTTTACGTATAGAAGGAAGTTAATAGAATTCAACCTACCAAAGATTTACTAACTGTAAAGTACTGGGTTCCATGCCAACAGAGAAGAATCACAGATGAATTAGATCAGTTCTTATTCATAAGAAGTGAGGAAGACAGATGTCAAACACCTAACTATAAGGATAAACGAAACAAGAGGAATAACAGCTGGATGCAGTGGGAACGTAACAGAAAGAACACTTCATTTTAAAGCAGGGCTTGGGGGAAGCTTTATAGAAAAAGTGGAAGCCTGACTTAGACTCTACCAGGCAAAGAAGCGAGGGGAGGGAGTCTGCGAGTGGTAGCTCCTCTTGTCCCCTGGCAGGAGGCCTCCCATTCTTGCTGCTCTAACACTGAATATTCAGGAACCACTGGTCATTCTTCATTATTTTAGCTTCCACATCACAGACCCTACAGAAGAAAACAAGAGCTTCGAAATACAAAGTCCCCTCCCTAAACCAGAAGTTAGTGATGCCTCCCAACAAGAACCTCCCAATGATACTCTTAAGTAATAAGAACGGTACTTCATGGTCCTTTGGACAGGGCCAAGAGAGCCACCAGGACACATGCAACTCACATATTATTCTTAGTGAAATATACTGGGAATGACTTTAATACCACTGAGAGACAAAGTCTACTTAAAACATAACAAATATTGCTTTAGTAGCTAAAAAAGAACAAAACAATAACTGACCAAAGCCAACCCAGTTAGTGGGAGTCTGTACTGGCAGAGACAGTGCCCAGAGGCCACACCCACTCTTTCTTAAAGGAGAAAGAACAACAATGAAAACAAGAGTCCTGCATTCCTCACACTGAAGTCTTTTCCTGGCATTTTTAATGTCATCAGTGCATTGTTGAGGTCCTTGTGTTTGAAGGGTGGATACTGAAGTTTAGCCTTCACTTCAATGTGAGTTTCATTTAAAAATGTCCTCCATCTTTTACAAGCTATTCCCCTCATAGTATCCCATTTTAGCTAGCACATTGGCTAAACTGGAGGTTCACCTCAGTGAGGTTTCATTTCTTTTTCATGCTGCCTTCCCAAAAGTGAGATGCTAATCCACTTGCTGGCATAAAAAAGTTATCAGAATATGATAAGTAGACTATCTTTCCCCTTCTAAAATCTTCCTCAGCTATCTTAGTATTTCTTTTCTTTTTACTACTTTTGTGCTTTCTAATTAACTGTTATATATCATGCAGGATAATAAGAATTTGACTATTGACATCTTTGTCCTAATTTCTCCACTGAACAGTGAGTGACATGGGGGCAGGGGCTGAATTGTTTAGTAGTTCCAGCAAACAGCATGGTGCTGGGTGTGAGCTCCATGTATACTCAAAATGGAGTATACATGGAGAATATACTCCATGTATACTCAATATTCACACCATCTGAATATTGAAGGAATTAAAGCATCCTAAAAATCCTACTTAGATAAAATAGAGGCATTCTTATCTATATTGGTCAAATTGCTAGAGAAAATTTGTGAGTGTAAATGATGCTTGAGCACATCCCACTCAGATAGGATGGTGCCAAATATGACTTGGAGGAGTCTTCATGTAGTGGGGAAGATCAGTGGTCTTGGTGCTACTGGGTCCTAGTCCTGGCTTTGCAAAGCAAACCTTGTAACTGAGAGATGTTTGTTTACCTTTCCCTGTGTTTCATTGTGTTCTTTAAAATCATATCATTGGAGTGAGGGGTGTAGCTCAGTGGTAGACTGTATGCTTAGACTGCATAAGGCCCCAATTCCAATCCTTAGCTTATATACACACACACACCTCTCTCTCTCACTCTCTCTTTCTCAACACACACACACACACACACACAGATCTCTCTCTCTCTCTCTCTCTCACACACACACAGATCATACCATTGCACAAAATCAGTGTAGCTACCTGATTGGAATAGGATCAACTGAAGTCAAAGTGGGATTATTATTTTCTGTGATTTGGGCACACACTATATCACTGAGGTACACCTCAACCTCAATAGTGTGTGTGTGTGTGTGTGTGTGTATGTATGCACGTGCTTGTGCAAGCAGGTACCTCCATTCCATTACTAGCAGTACGTATTGGCCACCAAGGAGTGAAAAATCAAGACAAAAGTTCTTGATAGGAAGGGGAAAATTTGGAGCAGTATGTGTGACCCAGCTAATGAAAGACAGAGGAGAGGACACTGGGAGGAACCAGGAAGACCAAAGCAACCTCTAGTGGCAAGAATGTATGTCACAGGAGAAAGCAACATTGCCCCACACTGGAATGAAGTCATTTGAGTTGACTTCCTAATTTGCTATAAAGTCAGTTTTGTTTCAAGATCACAGGCCAGAACCATACAGCTGAGCTTTGTAAGACCCTCCTTGCCAATTATAAGAGCCATCTCTGATCATCGTGGCTTTAAATTTACAGAACCTCTATAGGGGGAGAGAGAGGGGTTCTAGCAAGGCTATAGAGTCTAGATTACTCCTGTAGGGAAAGTCCACATTTAGATTTGTTTTGGATTTTCAGATAGTACAAATTAAAATCAATTTGACCCAGTGAGACACCTGAAATTTTTAGAGCAGATTGGAATCTTTGTAAGCAAGTGATTGAATGATAGTTCAGTATGATAGATTTACAATTCATTGTTAACAACCAGAACCAGAGTATTAATGAATCACTTATCAACCAAGAAGAAAGTCTCTGACAAAATATTATAAGCTTTGTCCTTAATCTCTTCTAGTTAAATTTTAAGTGTATGACTTAGATGAAAATATAGAAAATACATTTATCAGACATTTAGATGACCTAAAAGTGAACAGAATAATATGATAAAAATAGAAGCAAGAGTCAAATATATCACACCCAACGAAATGCTAGACTAAAACTCACAGACTAAATTTAACTGTGTTATCACAATGACATTTTCAGATCCCCAAAAGTAAATTGTAAAGTCATAGAATAGGCACTATAGTTCAATGTGAATAATCTTCAAATTCTAATTAATCAGAAGCTTATTAAAATGTTGCTATATGGCATACCTACTTTTGAAAATTCACAAAAGCTCAAATCTTCAATACACATACATGCTAAATAACCTAGGGAACCTCTGATCTCTCAATTATTTACATCTTCCAGGAGTTACCTTTGTGACTGAGTGTCCACATCTCCCTCCTTGGCCTGTTTGACTATTGAATATGGAGAAGAAGCCAGGCTAGATTCATGGATGTGTGACCTGCGCAATCCTATAGGCCCCACAGTTGGAAGAGACTTACACTTGTCTCTGGTTTGAAATTTGTAATTCCTTTTAAATAAGAGACCCTGCTTTTTATTTTTATTTTTATTTTTTCTCAAAAATTGCATTTTAAGACCCTGATTTTTAATTGTGCATTGTGTAACTGGTTCTGAGAGTGGATTAGTGTGCTGTTTCCTACATCTGGAGAATCCATTCTGCATGCTACCAACTAGAAGGGTCTATTTCACATGAATTTTCTAACTGCACAATTTCTGATAAACTATCTTTTGAAGCAACTAATAAGTGTTTTCTAAGAAAACTATTTCATCCAAGCATGTATCCTCATGGAATTATTTATTTTACGATCCTGGTATCACAGTGGTCCCCAATCCTGGCATTATTTAATTTTAATGTCTATATGCTCTCCAATTTTTAAAAATTCCCAGAACAGAATAGAAAAGACAGTAGAATGAATGGGACATAACTTTCCTATGTTCATATATGAATACACATCCAGTGTAACTCACATCATGTAAAACCACAAGAATGGGAAGTTATACTCCATGTATGTATGATATAGAATATACATTCTACTGTCATGTAGAACTAAAAAGAACAAATAAAAATTTTTAAAAAATTCCCAGAATGAGTCTACATACCAAAGATGCAACCAATATTTCAGAGTAAACAAATACTTCATCAATATCCACTAAGTGCTGAACTCTTTCCTAGAGATGGGAATAGAGCGGAGAATATGATAGCATTCTTGACCTTGTACAGCCTTACATTCTAGTGAGAGGAGACAGACAATAAACCAGTGAACATGGAGGTTACAAAATAATAAACTTGTGAGTGAGGAAGGGAACTTCTGGTACAGATAAGTGCCAAGCAGAAGGTTCAATAGGGTCCTGTGGTAGAAGAGTCACAGGAGGTGGCTTTAGCTTGCAGTTCTGAACAGGCCTCTCTCTGAGGCGTTGATCCACTCTGTCTGTTTAAACGTGGTAGGTTTTAAAATAGCTCCAGGTTGTTCACTGTGTCAAGGGGCCATGGAACCATTTAAAAGCCGTTCAAAGAGGAATGGCAGAACACTCATTTCAGGTAACATCCCAAATCCAGTGGATGAAGTCACAGACTGGTTTCATTCTAAGTCATTTCCTTGTTTGATGGCAAGTTACACCTTCAGTTCATTTTGTCATCAAGGCAGTGGCTCTGTTCATGTGCCCTGTAGATGTAGGAGCACTTTACTACCAGCCATGTGTCCTTTTGGAGAAAGTGGAAGCTACAGAAGCTACTCCTTCAACTTGCTGAGGAAGGCAGGCCAGAACCAAGGAAAGACAGACAAAGCCACGAACCACAGAGACGTTTGTGTCACCAGCTACAGCCGTCCATGCCTGGAGCCAAAGGGGACGTTAGGGCCACTGGCACCAGATGGGCTTATCTTCTCATGTGCTGATTTTTCCAATCCTGTTTCAAGCTTACCCTCTCTCCACTGTCTTTTTTTTTTTTTTTTTTTTGGTACTGGGAATTGAACTCAGGGACACTCAACCACTGAGCCACACCCCCAGCCCTATTTTGTGTTTTATGTAGAGACAGGTTCTCACTGAGTTGCTTAGTGCCTCGCCGTTGCTGAGGCTGGCTTTGAACTCGCCATTCTCCTGCCTCAGCCTCCCTAAGTGCTGGGATTACAGGCTTGCGCCACCACGCCCGACTCTCCTCTGTCTTCATTGCAGAACCCCAATCCTCTCCCCTCTTTGGGTTCATTTTGAGAAGACAATGTCAGAAAACAGGTATCCATATTCAAGCATACTTACCACTTCATTGATGATTATTCATGACCTCCTGTAACTGATCATCTTACCCTGAGGCCCCTCCTTTGACTTCACCATTTCTATTTCTCCTTCTCTCAATTTATTTTCAATGACTTCATATTTATTTATTTTTCTAGACTTCTTTTTTTAATTATTAGAGCTTTATTATAGTTATACATCACAATTACCTCATATTTAAAGCAACTTTCACTTTTCCCGTTTTGAAACTTTTCCAGAGCCTTTGGATTAGATTCTATTTGAATATACCTAGTGTGAGTTTTGTTTTCTTGTTTGTATGATCAATGTAAATGATTTCTTTTTTTCCTCCTGTATTATATACTTTTTTGTGTCCCACTGATGAATCATTACCAATCATATTCCCAGGTTTCTATAGCACTAAAATTTAAACATTATAAAGATTGACAAAGAAGGGCCTTGATGTTCCTGAACGGGGAGGACTTTAATCTCCTGCACAGCTTTAATTCTTCTCAGGAAGTTGGCATAACTCCTTTAGAGAGGACTCTTCTAAGTCATCTACATCGCGGTTGTTTTGCCTGGAGGAGTGGGAGGTGGAAAGAGACTCCCAGGGAGCCCTGTTGGTGGACCCTCCTCTTTGCCACCATGTGGGGCCAGGCCTGCCAGCTCAGAGCCTGCAGGGTGAGATTATTCCTCTGTGCTGCTTTTCTCACCTTTCTCTCAGTGTCATTCCTTATCAATACTCATTTGCTGTCTGTCTTCCCTATTTCTCATTCACTTGCTTCTCATAGGACATTTTATGGTATCTCTTCTTTCTCTGACCGGGTAGTCTTATCTACCTCTACTCGCTGATTATCTTCTGTTTTTTTTGTTTCTAAATGGTTTTTCTGTTTTCCTCTATTTTCTTTATAATTTGAACCAGACTTTCTCAGGTAAAGACACCTGCCATTGCTCTCCTGGAGTTCTAGGCTTACACATGGCTTTAAAAATGATCTGGCCTAAACCTTCTTTGTCCAGATAAAGGCACTGGAGACTCAAGAGACTGAGTCATCCACAGTCACCCAGCTAAGCTAGTGACAGTACCAGGGCTGGGCTCCAGCTCTCCTGTACTGTCTTGCCTGTGCTTCTTTCTTTAGTTTTCAGGTTTCCTCCAGTGCCTGGGAAATGTGGTCACTTTAGGTGGAAGACCTGGTAATGATAAAAGATGACCTTTAACACAAGTGATTCCAATAGGCAGGTACTATCAGTATGTGGAATAGGTGCAGTAACACAATTTTAGGTCTTCTTGTACCTCCAAAAGATTAAAACTTTATGTGGAAATGATAGAGTTTGGGGATTAGAGGTTTAAAATAAATAAAAAAAAAAGGATGAGGAAGTGTCTGGCTGAGCAGCCATGTTACTATGATTTCTTCCTTCTTATTTGACCTGATTCCACAGTGAAACAAGCTTCGGTGGAAGTTAGGAAGCATTTACAAATGGTTATAAAACTCCAGCCCTCCAAACTGCTGTAATTTTTTTGTGACTTTGTGATGGAATTATAAGGAAGTTAGTTCTTGGTTTTTGGAAAAAAAATTAGTTTTATTCACATGTGAACACATTTGAGAGATGTGGTGTGAAGAATCTGGCTGAGGGACCTTACCCCAAACTGTTAAGAACATTAACTGAATTAGATGGGAGGATGCACATGCTTTATAAGAGATGCTAGAAAGTGGCCTGTTATCACCAAGACTGTATATTCAAGGATAGAAAAAGGAGAATAATAGAGTTGTGGTCTGTATGCTGAGAAAAGATTTCATTCTGAAGAATTAAGATAGAGCACAGCTGGAGTTTTATTTATGTCGTCATAGATGAGGAACCTTGACAGGTAGGGCCAGATGTTGTCTCAGCCACTTACAGAGTTGACCTTTAAGTTTTACAACACCATTATTATCTTGCCTTGGCCTTAAAATTATCAGCGGTCAGAAGAGTTATCTCTGATAGTAACTTGAACCTTAGGTTTCTTCTTTCCTACCAACCCGTGGTGATATGAACATTTGAAAAAACACTAGAGGTAGCTTTTCATCAAAAAAAAAAAAAAAAAAAAAGTCCATATTTATTTCTTCAAGGACAGATTTCTACTCTTGTCTTTCAGCTCATTGAGATAAGAATGATGAATGGCAGTTTCAGATATATTTCTGAAAAAAGACCAATAAAAAAGAATTGTCCTCTAATTCCTGGGATTCCTGCTCTCCTTAAGTGGGAAGCAGAGAGAGATGTGGTTTATAGAAAGCCAACACGAGGAGTATCTTCCAGTTTCTGTATTGTGATCGTCTGTACCTATAAAGTATATTTCATCTAAGAAGTAAGAATGCTTCTCCTAAGACCTGTGTAAAATTTCAAAATTAAACCTTGAATAATACACAGGCAAAAAAGTGTCATTGTTAAAATTGCACTATACTATTTACAGATGTAAGTTTGCTCTCTTTGGCTTTATATTTGGGTTATTCTACTTAAAATGCAGACTAGCTTTGCTCCCATCCTAATTATGGCCCTGCTGTGGCTGTTCCCCCTGCCCCTCCTTGCTTGGTACTTAGTGCTTTATACTCTAGGGATCCCTTCACAGTCTGATGCTTTACACTTCACAATGATCTCTACCTCCAAATACCCTTCCATTTTTCTTTTTCTACTTGACTAACTCCTACTGGATAAGCCATCATTGTCTCTAGAAAGTCTTCCTTTAAAATAGGTAAGAATAATAAACTAGGTCTCTGTAGCTTTGAACTTACTACTGGATATATTAAATTTCTGTTTAAAGTATAAGTTGACCTTTTAGACTGTCAGCATCTTACAGAAGGAGATGGTGCCTTATTCATTTTGCATGTGCAGGCACACACACAACATGTGTGTAGTGAGCGTTTGCCAGTAACTTCTAAATATTAAGTATTCAACTCAACTAGTATTTCAGTTACTTCCTACTTAATATTAAAATTGAGTTGAAAAACCACAGAAAGTTTCATAATGATAAGTGAACAAGTAAAATAGCAGTTATGTCAGGAAGTGAGTAAAAGATTATTATTTTTCTTCCAATGCTAGGGCCATACTGTTTTATAATGTGCTTAGATAAAACCACCACCTAGGTAAATCATATGAATCCATACAGCATGTGCCTTAGGAATCACAGATCATACTTAGAATCAAGGGCTATAAGAATTGGGCCCTTAGCTGTCTTCCAGGCCAGTCATCTATGTGGTGGGAGAATTCTTTCTATAATAGTTCTAAGAAGTAGTCATGCAATTTCTACCTAAACACCTTCTGTAATGGCCCCTGTGTCTCACTAGGAAGTTTATTTCAGTGTGGATCATTTCATTATTATTTATTTATTTGGGGGAAAGGATCTCACAATCTTACCTCAGCCTCCCAGGTAGCAAGGATTAAAGGCACACACCACAATGTGCCACCCCATTTCAGCTTGGACTATTCTACTTTTCAGAAAGCTTTTTATACTAATCCAGGTCTACCTTCTTTTTTAATTTTTTTTAATGTTTATTTTTTAGTTGTGGGTGACAGAATATCTTTATTTTATTTTTATGTGGTGCTGAGGATCGAACCCAGTGCCTTATGTGTGCTAGGCGAGCACGCTACCACTGCGCCATAATCCCAGCCCCCAGGTCCTAAAACGTCCTAACAGCATCATTTTTTGTTTGTTTGTTTGTTTTTTGGTACTGGGGATTGAACTCAAGGACACTGAACCACTGAGCCACACCCCCAGCCCTATTTTGTATTTTATTTGGAGGCAGGGTCTCACTAAGGCTGACTTTGCACTCGCCATCCTCTTGCCTCAGCCTCCTGAGCCACTGGGATTACAGATGTGTGCCACTGCACCTGGTCTAACAGCATCACTTGTCTTGATTCTTTTGAAGAGGAGGAAGACATAAAAAATATCTGGTCTGTCTTCTTTTATAAACCTTGCTAATACTGACATATCAGAGGTATTCCATGGTCTTGTCTCCAGGCAAAGCTTTCTTAAGTCCTATAATTATTCTTCAGGTTTTGCTCCCCTACTGTCCCAGGTCATTCTACTCTGCTGTCCACAGTTGGTTTAGAAGTGAGCCTGAGAGTCCCAGTTTCCTTTTGAGTACAAGTTTAAGTAGGACTGAGATAGACATTCCACTGAACACTGTGCTTGGGTTCCTGAAGCCTGAGATTGCATTGATTTCATTTGGCAACCATGAAACTTTGCTGAGCTTTGAATCAATGACCTCAGTCAACCTCTAGGATTGTTCTCCTCACACTGCTGCTAAGCCTTTCTGGGATCTGGTTTTACTACTTATATCTTCTGAATGATACGATGCAAAAACTTTTAAATCAATAAATATTAGCAAATTATTGATGATATGTGTAGACCAAAACCAGAATGTTAACAGTATCCATGCCTAAAGTTCTAGAAGGTATTTTCTGATTGTTATTATTTATTTCTCTTTGAGTATGGAGATAATGAGATTATAAAGTCATCAAACAATTTAAAGACTAAAATTTACTAAATTTATCTATTTATATCAGATTGTTTTCTAAAACAGTGATTTTGCAAGATTATATACCTAGTCAGTCCTAGTCCAACAATGTCTCATTTCTTTAGCGATTAGGACAATAAAAATTTTTTTTTTTGAATGCTTACTGTGAGCTTAGTGCTGAAACCATTTTATAAACTTCTGGTTTTGAATTGCTTTAAAAGTCAGTGAATAAATCATACAGGAAAATTATTCTTACTCTTTTCAGGCACATTTTTTTTTTCCTTTTGAGTCTAGGGTTCTGGTTCAGCAGACTTGGCTCCAAATAACATTTAGCTATCTCCAAAATCAAGAATGGCCTCAGCAATGGCAAATCCCTCAGTCCTTCAATCCCCTGGAGTATACAACTATTCCTTGACTTACCGTGGAGTTACATTCCGACAAACTCATGGTAAACTGATAATATCTTAAATAAGAAATGCATTTAATATGCCTAACCTATTAAACATCAAGGATGGGTAGCTCACTATAGAGTACTGACTGTTACTCTTGATGTTGAGAGGCTGCCTGGGAGCTGTGGTTCATTGCTGCTGCCCGGCATGGAGAGGGAAGATCGGGCCACATATCCCTGGCTCAGGAAAAGTTGAACATTCAAATTTTGAAGTATAGTTGCTACTGAATGTGCATCATTTTGCACCATAGGCACCTGGAAAAAACTGTAAATCAAGCCATTGTAAGTGGAGGACTATCTGTGTTAATAGCTGTGTCGTGCAGGCTCCTGGAACAGCTTCACTAATGACTTGTCCACACCCTCTATTTAAAAACAGGACTCTCAGAAATCTGCCAGGAAGCCCCATCCCTAGCCAAACAAAGAGATGTGCTTCTTCCTCTGTTCTTAGACCAATTACCAAATAGAGCATTCTATAGAGAATCCAGATGAGTCATTTCTCTAGTTGGTAAGAAAAGTAATTAAACCAACCTACTGTGCTGAGCAGTCCTTGAGCAATGTAACATTTAGTGACAGCAACTGCAAAAGATATGGATGTAGAGGAAAGGTCCTGTCAACACAGAGCATTTCATAGCCACAGTTCTAACAGCATGAATGAAGGTCCGTGTCTTAGATTTAGAAAGGCAGCTTGTAGCCCTAGAGGTATGGTTTAAGATAGAAATGAAAAATACAAAATTTAAGAAGCTGGATCTGAAGATTTACTTGCTGATTTGCTAGAACCTCAGTGGCATGAGCACAATTTTGTTGGACCAGGGGTAACCTTTGCTCTTATTAGCCACCTCCTCACCTTTATTAGTACCATCAAGTTTAGGCAGTATATGACTTTTGTTAACATTCACCAGTTGCTCTGTAACCATAATCCTTATTCAAGGAAATCCCAGCCTCTGTAATTTCCTTCTACTTGCCAGATTTGGCTGAAATTCTGGAAAACTGTAGAATATTTTCTGTGTTTGAAAAATGAAGCAACACACTTTATTTTTGAAGTGACAATGTGAAGAAATTAGTTATAACTCATTGTCCTATGATATTGCATAAACTTTGGTTTAGAAAAATCTTATTTAATCCTTCCCAGATTATGAAAGGGGGTGGGAGAGGGGAGAAGAAATGTCAGTCTGTGAAGCTATTAACAGGGAATATATTGCATTTAGTCAGTAGTAATAATAATTATGCTGCCAATGACAGTAATGATACTATGCATTTCTTTAGTTGGGAGATTGGCATGGTTCCCTATACCAGTCATACTTGTAAGACATTAGTCTGAGTAACATAATTTTTTAAAATTAGGGAAGTGAGAAGTTCAATGATTTTAAAAAGGGTGATATCAATACTTAGTGTGCACATAGCACTATGAGATTTATAAAACACTTTCACATTTCAGTAAAGGATTTGCAGAGGAGGAAGCAAGGCTCAAATGCCTTAAGTGGCTGCTCTGTGTGCCACTCATTGTTGGTTCAGTATAATTCAGTCAGTCCAAGCCTTCCTGATTTGATAGACTTATAAAAGCCCATGGATTGAGTTCATTTGTGGCATGTAGACTCTCAACACTAATGGTGACAAATATATTTATAACGGAGATGATTCTTTCCCAGACGTATTTACACCTATGAAAAATCTTGATTATCTTGAAGGCTTCCCATTTATTCAAATGATGGGCTCAATAGACCAATAAAAAGGGCCTTTAGAAATCTCTAAAGATTATCAAGAGTCTGGTCTGGAAGACTAAGATCACTTAGTTTCTTCCAGAATTTCAGAAGATTGCTATTCTGCCTCTGAGGGATAAGCCAAGGGTTTTTCTGGATAGAAAGAAGACATGATGTTATGGTTTGGATCTTAAAAGTCTTCCAGAACCTCATGGCTAAGGACTCAGTTGCCAGGCTGTGGTGCTGTTGGGATATGGTGGAACTGTTAGAAGATGAGGTCTAATGGAAGCAAGTTAGGCCCTTGGTGGGGTTCTTGGGACCCTGGCCCCTTCCTTTTTCTCTCATAATTTGCTCCCTGGCTGCCATGAGGCGAGCATGGCACACAGTCCCTGACATGATGTGCTGCTTTGCCCAGGATCCAAAGCAATGGAATCGACCCCATCAAGGATTCAAATCTCTGAAACCATGAGCTGATATATATATATATTTTCTCCTCCTAAGTCATTTATCTGAGGTATTTTGTCACAGCATTGGAAAGCTAATATATATGATATAGTTTGCCCTTGTAGTTTGGGATTATGGAATAAGAAGATGGTCTGGTATCAGGCTCCTCCCTTTTCTTCTCAAAGAATCCAACTTGGAATAGGGTATTGGTATGGAGGACCCAAAGAAGCTTTTTATCCTTTTGGTATGGTGAAGGCCAAATTTTTGTAAGAAAATGGCAGTTATGTAATCTTGACACAATGACCAGAATCACTTGTGAGCAAATGCAGGTGGTATTGAGAGCTCAGTTCTGTAATTCTGTATCCTCAGGGCCTGAAAACAGACCCATCCAAATTGTCTAAGATAATCTCTTTCACTTAAAGTCATTTGATTATGGAATTTAATCACATCTACAAAATATCTTCATGAAAATCCCTGGATCAATGTTTGATTGAATAGCTGGGGACTATAGCCTGGTCTAGTTGACACATAAAACTGACCATAACAGCTGCCAATTCAACTATGGCATATTGTGATAAGATATATCTCAATCTTAGAAGTATTAAAAATGTAAATTTGAAAGTTCATTTAAACAATGTGAAATGTAGTACATTTTCTGGGTGTAATGTAAGTAAATTTAGAACCTCATTACATGTTTTTATTTAGCAATTCTGGAGATTTGCAGTGATTCTGTAATCCCATAATGATTTGTAAATTCAGAGATGAGTAGTGATTTTGACTCTCCATTTGCAGAAAGGAAGCCTGAGGAAAGAAAGGGAAGTCATTTCCTGAGGGTCACATAAGACAGGGCTAGAATTAGGATTTATCCCCTCACCTCCATTTTTCTTTCACTCTAGGTACTTACATTATCTTAGAATTACAGGCGAAGCAGATAGGTGAAATGTGAATCATGATTCTCAAACTTGTGTCCTTTATCACCTGTGGTTTCCAAAGGATAGAAAACTATTTCAGGGAGTTTAATGGAAAGAGTTTAATTTCATCTGAGGTAAAGTTTTACAGGCTAAATAAAATGGTAAGTTGCTTTGCCTTTGGCCAGAACTGTATGTAGTGTCCTTGGTCACTCTGCTGTCATATAATCATCAGAAGCTGGGAGGAACCAGTTACATAGGTTGTGTGGGTCATTTTTATGTGTTTCTCAGATTGCTTGGCCAGAGTAGTTAACTAAATATGTTACATTTCCTTTTTTTCATTTAGGATTTTTCTAAAGCACTGCCTAGGAACAATTAGAACTTCCAAGATGGCAGTTATTGTTGTTTTTAATTTTTTTTCCTTAAAATTTCTCTTTCCTTTTTGTTAACCCACAACAAAACAAAATAAAGGTGCCAACAAAATGCTTCAATAGTACGAATCAATTTTAAAAAACACTGCAGGGAAATGAGATTGATAAATTATGTTATGTGTGTGTACAAATATGGCCCCTGAATCCCACTATCATGTGTAATTATAATGTACCAATATAAAAAATATAAAACATTTTTAAAAAATCCTGCAATTCCTTAGAAAGAATAAAATTGATTGCCATTTGAGAATATGTGAATATCTGAAGGAATAGCTAGGGTTTGCTGTTCAGGATATGGTAACATATCCTGGGAACCTAATAAACAAACCCGACACTTTCAGAATTTTAAGTCATTCATGAGTTAAAACAACCATCCTTTTAAGTGCTGGAAATACCCTTTTCTATGCTATCTTTAGTTGCCATTTTTCCCCCTGAAGACACGAGAGTGAGAAGTACATCTGTATGCAGTTCTGTGTGCAGTGCGCCAGCTCTCTGGCCCTTGGCAATCAGCAATCCATTAGGACTGTTTTTCTCCAGTTTCCTGATGGGTTCCAGACTGAAAGTAGATCCTGTTACCTTTCAGGAGCCTGCTTCTAGGGGCCCATGCTCTGGGATCCCCAATACTTTCTGCCTAATTGCAAAGCTGAGCTACTTGAGAAGGTAATAGCCTCCTGCTTAACCAGGGCTCCAGGCCAGTCCAGTCACATCCAGTGGCAGGGGGTGTGAAGAGGCAGGCCCCTAAGTGCAGTTCTTCTCTTTTCAGATCCCATTGTATTGGAGAATGCCAATACAATGCCAACAAGCAGGGTTGCTTTTGCTTTCAGAAGGGCAATGCCTGAACACAGGGAGCTAGCTCTTCTTCTACCTTCTCCCAATCCCGTGTTTTGGAGACTGTGTTGCACTAATATTCTATTAACTATCTTTGAATATTGTATGCTCTCAAATATTCTGCATTGATATTCTTGATTACATGTGGAGGATTTTCTCCCTTTAAAGCAAGGTTGGATTTAGAAAGTTGCTGTTTTTCTTTTTAGCCAGTTCTATTGTGTGTAACAATGACACACAGCAGGCAAAGAGCTGACTTAAGGCCTTAGAATGGCATGGAGCTAGGGAAACAGCTGCCCTGGTTAATGCTATAGGTTTAATTTTGTTGCACCAATGTATGAAATAGGCTGAGGAAGGTAAGTTCCTGGGTCCATACTTGTCAATCCAGGGCCACCTGAAGAAGTGGTGGATCTGGTCATGTTTAGAGGCTAATAAGAGAGGTTTAAATTCTGTGCAGACTGAGTGCTTTCAGGTTTCACAGTACCAAAAGCAGGGGCTTTAGGAATGCAGTTCTAAGCATGACCTGGGGTGATGGGACACCTCTATTTATGGCAAATGGCTTTGACTTCTGTGGGATTGGGTCATATTGTTACAGCTGCAAGACTAAAAAGGATTTGAATGATTATATTTTGACTAGACTTCTTCCTACACTTTTAAGGAACAAGAAAACTTTAATTTTTTCCTTTTCTTTCTCCAACCCCCTACCCCTTCCAGTCCCCCCCACATCCCTTGTTTGGAGACTGTTGCACTAATCTTTTATTAATTATTGTTGAATGCTGTATGCTGCTCATGAATTGCACCTAGTATCCTTGACTCCATATGGAGAACTTCTTCACTTTGAAGTGAGTTTGGATTTAGAAGGTTATTGTTTTTTTTTGTGGTTTCCTTTCAGGCAATTCCATTGTATGTGACAATGATGCAAAGCAGGCAGAGTTGATTTAAGGTTTTAGGGTGAGGAGGGACCATAGAAACAGACCCTTCTTTGGTGAATGCTATAGGTGTGCCTGACTTCAGTGTTGTCTCAGTGAGACAGATGATTGTTAACAGAGAGCGAGTAAAGAAGAGAAAATGAAGGAGTAGCTTGATTAAGAACAAAAAAAGAAACCATGATAATGAGATGCTAAGAACATGTCTAAGCATCTCAACTTTCCATCATAGTTATTATTTTTACTTTTCAGAAACAATCATTTCAGCACAGTGAACTTTATACTTAGTAGTAGGAAAGGGAACAAATATTTCCCAGTGTCTGCACTTTCCTAACACTGTACTAGGTACTGATTTATATTACCTTACATAAGACTTGCAAAACTTTTTTTTTTTGTGTGTGTGTGGTGCTGGGGATTGAATCCAGGGCCTTGTGCATGCAAGACAAGCACTCTACCAACTGAGATATATCCCTAACCCACAAAACACTTTGAGATAAGCATTTAGACAAGTCTGTGAGACACAGATCAATTGCTCAGTGCACATGCGTGCTCTCTCTCTCTCACACACACACATACACACACACACACACACACACACACACACACACTCCTTTTGGAATTTTTAAATTTAAGTAACTGGAATGACAATGAAATACCCCACTTCTCAGCCTATAGAGTGCTTGAGGATTTTGCTTTTGGCATGGCAAAGTAAGCACAATATAGCCCATCTCTCCCATTGATTACAACTCTAAACTCTGGAGGAAATACAAACAAAACACTCTCTGAGGACTCTGGAAAGTAAACAAAAGCAGGAAGACTGTTGAAGAGGGACAGAAGTTGGACAAATAGCCACATGGTGGTGAGTTTTCCATTTTTTCTTCTTTTTTACGGTTTTACCCTACAGATGAAACACCATTGTGGAGCATGGAGGAAGTGATGGTAGTGTGGGCAGATGAAATTTCAATAGAAATCCAGTCCTTCTGGCTAGAATAATTAAGAAAAGAAACACTTGGAAGCTGGAAAGTGAGAGGAGAATATCAGAGTGGAGAGAGGTAGAGAAAGGGATCCTTGGAAATATAAATAGGAGTCATAACTAAAATAGCACAGGCATGGACTACTACACTGAGGTTAGAACCATTGCCCACCGAGGGCAAGACAGGACTTGCTTTTTAGCCTAAACAGTTGATTATTGCAAAAACAATGACATGAACATTCTCTAGATTATAATAGGACCCAGTGTCTGTAAAGCATAAATTCATATTATATAATATGACATATAAAGGACTTAGGAAAATGTGTTTATGCCTTACCCCAATGGAAAATATAATCAACATGAGCCTAGATCAAGGTGACCATAAATCATCAGACACAGCCTTTAAAGCAGATATTATAACTATGCACCATGAAATAAGGAAGCTACCCTTGAAATTTATGGGAAGACAAAAGCACTCAGTAGAGAAATACAGAGCCAAATGAATATTTTAGATATCCCACCCCCAACATAAAGTAGAAAATTTAGAATTAAAAAAATGTAATATCTGATAATTGGATGAGCTTAATAGTAAAATGGAAATGATGGGGAAAAGAGCCAGTGTACTTCAGAATAGATCAATAGAAGTTATCCAATCTAAAGAACAGAGAAAAAAGTTGAAAAAAAAGAGAACCTCAGGGAAGTGTGGGAGAGTATCAGTAGATA
Source organism: Geosciurus inauris (assembly GCA_004024805.1). Lineage (NCBI taxonomy): Eukaryota > Metazoa > Chordata > Mammalia > Rodentia > Sciuridae > Geosciurus > Geosciurus inauris. Next base: position 39,455 of record PVHX01006248.1, read on the forward strand.
TCATTGGAATTTTAGAAGGAAAGGAGAAAGATATTGAGACAAAAAGTTTTTGAGGAATTAATGGCCAGTATATTTCCCACATTTGATGGAAAACACAATTTATAGACCAAGAAGCTCAATGAATTCCAAACAGGATAAAATCTAAGAATACTTGTCAAAACTGAACTTCTTAAAATTAATCGTATGTAAGAATATCTTGGAAGAAGTCGGGGAAAAAGTTACATATGGAGGAGCAACAATTCTAATAACTGCAGAATTTCATCAGAAGCCCAGAAATCCAGAAGACAGGCCATTGGTGAAGTGCTGAAGGAGAATTATCAATCCATAATTCTGTGTCCAGTGAATATCATCTTTAGGGGTAAAAGCGAAATGAAGACATTCTCAGATGAAGAGAATTTACTGCCAGGAGATCAGTATTATAAGAAATGCTAAAGTAAGTTTGTTTTTTTTTTTAGTAAATGGACACAATATCTTTTATTTATTTATTTATATGTGGTGCTAAGGATCGAACTCAGTGCCTCACACATGCAAGGCAAGCACTCTACACTGAGCCACAATCCCCGCCCAAGATTTTTTTAAATGGAAAGGAAATGATATTAGAAGGAAGCTTGGATATTCAGGAATGAAAGACGAGCAACAGGAGGGGTAAATATCTTTCCCTGTGTTTTTGTATGATTACTGAAAACAAATAGCATTATAATAGATAATAATAGCATAAAAAGAGAATACTATTAACTTTGTGCTGTGGATTACTTAAGTGAAGTGGACAGATTTCTTGAAAATACAACTTACCAAAATTAATGCAAGATGAAATAAAAAATTCTGAATTACACTGCATCCATTAAAGAAATTGATTATTTTGTTTAAAAACTTATCAAAAAGATGTAGAGATTTTGGGCATCTTTTGTTGAGATTTGTTTCTCAATTATTTTATGGCCTGGTGATACTGTGAATGAGAGTGCTTTTTGAATTTTATTTTTCAGTTAATGGTCCCTACTATGAATGAATATAATTGAATTTTGTATATTAATCTTATATCTTTCAGCATTGCTAAAATCATGTAATAATTTTAGCAATTATTTTGTAGATTTCCTAAGAGTTTATATATTATGATAGAATTTTTTCTTTTTACAACATTTTAATTTAAAAAAATTAAAATAACAACAGCTAACTTTTTATTTTTCTTCTCTTAGAGCAATGGCTAGGACTTTGAGAAAAACACTGAATAAAAACAATAAAAGCAGGCATTCAAGACGAATGAATTGTGATTAGCACAATGTAAGCTATTTGGTTTTTCATAGATGCTTTTTATTGGGCTGAGGAAATTCCTAGTTAGCTGTGAGATGGAGAAGTTGAGGTCAGAGATACAGTACTGGATGTTAGGTGAAATATCGTTTTTTAAGATCTCAGGAGTGCCCTATTTAGCTGTGGAGAGTATAAGAAAGAAAGAGAAAAAGTCTAGAATTGAGCTGTGAGGAACACAAACACATCAAGGTGATAAAACAAGGTGGAACCAGAACAGGAAGCTGAGAAGGAGCAGTTAATGGGGTTGGAGGATTTCCAGGACAATGTATGATCAGGAAAGCCAGGACAGAGAAATGCTTCAAAAAGGAAGAAGGAGTCAATGTGCCCAACCCTACCAAATGCTGGGGATGCTGAGAATACAATAGTGCCCAAGAACTGTGGGGCTTTGAATCTGGAATCTGAAAAGAATAACACAAAGAGAACTATGCAAAAATATGCTAACATATAATAAATTTTGTCCTACTTATTCCTGAGTTAATCAGTTTTTCATTTTGGAGAGTGCAAAATTCATAACAAGCCAAAATTTAAAAATATACAAGCCTTTCTTTTAAATCATAAACCCCTTTGATATATCAGTCTAGAAGTTATTAAATTACATTATCAATGTTGAATGCTTCTGATAGTCACCATCTTTGCTGCTCTTAAAATTTTAACTCCAAACTATTACTCATGCTATTACTCCAGTTTTTAATGTTAGGGCTAAAGGACTTCTGAGATTTGCAAATGACCCATATCATGAAGGCAAGAAACATCCTTTTATCACCAAACTGGAAAAACCAGGGCAAACTCTTTTTTTTTTTTTTTTTAATATTTTTTTAGTTGTTGATGGATCTTTATTTTATTCATTTATTATTTATATGTGGTGCTGAGGATCGAACCCAGGGCCTCACGCATGCTAGGCAGGCGCTCTACCGCTGAGCTACAGCCCCAGCCCCAGGGCAAACTCTTGAAACAGTCCAGTTAAACAATGGTTAATACAATTGAATTAAATCAATTGGCTATAAATGGCTTTTAGTGTTGGGTTTTCACCTGAAGTACCAACAATTGGCCATTTATGGGAAATGTTAAATTAAAATGGGGTGCAATTCATTTTTATTTGTGTAGGAGAGGGTTTAAATAGTAGTGCTGTATGAACAATCCTGACAGAAATCTTAATTTTTAAGTGTGTGTGTGGGGGCTGGGATTGTAGCTCAGTGGTAGAGCACTTGCCTTGCATGCGTGAGGCACTGGGTTCGATCCTCAGCACCACATAAAAATAAGTAAATAAAAATAAAAAAATACTGTGTCCATCTACAACTAAAAAAATTAAAAAAAAAAAGTGTGTGTGTGTGTGTGTGTGTTCAATGAGGGCTCTAGGGCAGGAAGGGCTTAAAGAAAATGTGGCATGATTGAGAGCTGAGGAAAGCCACATACCAGCCAGCTGTTGGGGTATTTTTCCCTCCTTATTCTTTCACAGAAGCAGGACTTTCATGTGAGGGACATAATCATGGAGTCAAAAGTTGCCAAAGCTAAAATCATCCAGAAATTTGAGGCAATGATAGTTAATCATATATTAATCATATAGAGAGAAGAACTCTAACTGAATGAGACACAGTACTGTCTGTGCTGAGAAGCAGGGTACAATTGCCGAGAGAAAGCTGAGATTGAACAAAGCTCCAGCCTACAATCTTTCTGCTGACATTTTGCCATAATATTTCCAGTGATGCATAAGAAGTGTTGTCCTGGAATTATAAAGGGTCACAAGGGTAGTCTCCATTCAGCATGTGAAAGTGACATGCCCCTCCAACAAGAATTTAGCACTTCCTGAGCATAGAGGCCCATGTGGGCCAGAATGGAAAGAAAACTGGGAGTGTAGTCATCCCTCCGTGTATCACCGTCCATCATGGGAGCCACTGAAGAACAAAAGCCAGAGTTAGGATAAAGTAGATGACCCTGTCTGCAAGTGCTTACAGTGCTGGCTGATTTGCATAGGAACCCCTCTCTCCTCACCATCTCAAGGCCACGGGGCTGCCGTGCCCTCCTTTGAGTGTAGATCCTGCTTGTCCTTTGCGTTTTCCTTTTCTCTGTGCCATTGTCTTCAAGTTTATTTAAATGAGTTCCACACTCCTTGAACAAGGAGAAATGCAGGATGAATGAGGAGATGCAGAATGGGGAAATAAGGCCGGAAAATAAAACTGAAGAGAAAGAGGGAGGTGATGTTCTTTATTCTACCCTGGATCCAGACTCCTTTAGGAAGATTTTTCCTGAGTAATCTGGGACACTTTGAAGTCCATTCACTTTGGGCCATAGTAAGTGGGCAAAGGACTTTAGACTCTGGAGACACAAAGGTAGGTAACAGCCACCTTTCTGCTTTCTCATTGAGAACCTATGATGCATGGGTAGTTAACACTATGTAAGTAAGAGACGTGACAAAGAAGGGCAGTAGGCTATGAGACTAGGAGATCTGAGCTCACTGTCTTTTAATAGAATGTTTCTGGGCTAGTTACTGAAATCTCTGTGACAGTTTGCCATGTACACATGTGAAAATAATACTCTAAAGGATCATGCAGAGGATCTGAAGATGAGGCACAGGAAAGTTCCCGTGAAATTTCTTTTAAAAAGTTAAGTATAAAGGCTCTTAAAAATCACATATAGGTCGGGCGTGATGGCTCATGCCTGTAATCTCATTGGCTGGAGTGGCTGAGGCAGGAGGATCTTGAGTTCAAAGCCAGCCTCAACAACAGCGAGGCGCTAAACAACTCAGTGAGACCTTGTCTCTAAATAAAACACAAAATAAGGCTGGGGATGTGACTCAGTGGTCGAGTGCCCCTGAGTTTAATCTCCAGTACTTCTCCCCCCAAAAAATCACATTTAATTCAGAATATTCTAAATGAAAGCTTTGAAATCCATTAGGGGTGTTTCATCTTGAACTCCCATGGTGATTCTTATGTAGGATGAAGAGTCCAGGTGTGTGCTCTGTAAAGAGAACTAGGTGCACTGGAGGCATCCCTGTATGGGAAGGTTAAGGGTAATACCACACTGATGAAGAGAGAAAGAGTATTTTGATGCAGAAACTAGAATGTGTATAGTGAAGGAAAAATCAAGAGACTGAACTTTGGAAAGAGGTCTGTTCAGGTTTGTGATCTTCCTCTAGGGCAGAACTTCCCAAGGGGTGGGGTGTGAGTAATTTTCAGGCATAAAATATGGGTCTGGATTCATCCCCTTGGTGGAGAGCACACTTCAGGTGGCCACTGCGTCTCTGCCTTCATCTATCAATAGGTCTGTTTCTGTGCTACTGATGGGTTCTTTTAGTGATATCCATGTTACCTTTCGAGGCATTGCACTAACAACTTGTATGCATCTACAAATTACACTTTTATCATTATTTTGAAATTCTTGACAAAAATTATGTATAACATATAAATATTATAAAATGTAATAGTGTTACTATAGTATGTGTTGGCTTTGAAACACATTTAAGGGGACATTTCAGTGTAAAAGAGGAGGAAGAGCTTAGATTTTCTTTAAGTATAGCTTTAATGGTTGTCAATTTTTGAATGTTTATAAAATTAAAAAAATATCACTTGCTTGTGCAATTTCTCATTGGTGGTCACCAAGAATTTTCAAGGGAACATGATTTTAAAAGCCTGGGTCAGAAAAGGCATGAAACTGTTTTATAAATAAAAACTTACATTAAAAAGTTATGATTAAAGGAGTAAGCTCAGATTTTTTCCCCCAGTACTGGGAATTGAACCCAGGAATGCTATACCACTGAGCTATACCCTAGACCATTTTACTTTTTGTTTTTGAGATAGGGTCTCACTAAGTTGCTCAGGCTGGCCCTGAACTTGCAATCCTCCTGCCTCAGCCTTCTGGGTAGCTGGGATTACAGGTGTGTACCACCATCTTATTTGGAAGTTTTAAATAACTCAGTGCTTAATAACTTCCTAACATTTTTACTTTATTTTTTTCAATAAGGACACTGTAATGATTTCCCTCAGTCCTTCTCCAGTTGACCCCATTGTGCCATGCAAGTACTATCATTTTATCTGAGTGCCATGATATAACTATAACTAATGTTGAAAGCAGTGATCCAAAAGGAGTCCATTGTACAGTTATTGGGTACATACTTCATATAGATAAACTGGCTAGTACCTTGCCTTCAGAAGCTTAATCCATTGCCAGTAATTCTTCATGCTTTTTCTTTGTATTATGAATCAATTTTGCTCTGAAGTTCTTCAGTACTTGTAAGTCGGGGTACGTATTGAAAGCATTTGGATACCGAGATTACAGATGGCAAATGTGACTTTCTTAATTCACTCCAACCCCAACTCTGTCCCTGGGAAAACAGCCCAAGCCAGGTGGCAATTAGGAGTAAAAGTTCTTTGTTGATCAAAGATAGAATGTTTCTCCAACTATATGGTTTTTTAGAAGCTTCTCTTGAGTTTTGTGGAGAATGAAGGTGGCTACCTTGCATCCAATGCTCAGGGCTTTCTGGGTCCTGAAGGAGATGGTAGTGGGGTGGTGAGCACATGCTTTCCAGAGCCCACTGGGGTGTAGAGTTCCTTCAGTGGGGAAGCTCTCCAGCTGTCCCAGGAGCTGGAGAAGCGGTGTGGTGGAAGTTCCAGGTCTTTCTGCCAGAAGCAAATTGCTTTTTTTTTTTTGGTACCAGGGATTGAACCATGGGATGCTTAATCACTGAACCACACCCCCTCCTGCTTTTTTTTTTTTTTTTTGTATTTTATTTAGAGACAGTGTCTTGCTGAGTTGCTTAGAGCCTTGCTAAATTGCTGAGGCTGGCTTTGAATTTGTGATCCTCCTGCCTCAGCCTTCTGAGCTGCTGGGATTATAGGCATGTGCCGCCACGCCCAGCAAATTGCTTTATGTTTGACTTCACATTCTTAGATCCTACATTTTAAGTTCTAAAATTAGAAAGGGTAAATTTAGTAACTGTTTTCTTACAATAACTCTGGATGGCACAGTTGCAACTTTTTACAATAACTTTGATGATTTATGGCCACATAGTATAGTAAAAAGAACATAGATTCTTTTCTAGCAAGTTCAGACTCTTACAGGGTCTCTTAGTAGCTGGCCTTAATCTCTCTGAGTCTCAGTTTCCACACTCATGTAAAAGAAAGATTCTCCTCTCACTCATGGGATGATGCCAGTGATTAAAATGGGAAAACATGGCAGGTACTCCCCCCCTTTTTTTAAATTTAAATATCCTTTTTTTTTTGTATCTTTGTTTATTTATTTATTTTTTATGTGGTGCTAAGGATCGAACCCAGTGCCTCACCCAAGCACTCTGCCACTGAGCCACAACCCCAGCCCTGGGTACTCCCTTTAAGGACTGGCCTGTTGTTACTATCCAGAAAATGATGACTATTATTATTATTGTTGTTCTTATTATTATCCTGTAGTTACATTCAAAAGGATATATATTCAAACATCACTAACAGCTTGAGTGAGGGATTGCTCATTCATAATTTAATGTGTGCTCATTTCAGATTCAAAAATTAGTTAACTTCATTTCAGAACTAATCAGAATTATATTTTCTTTTCTGTCTTGCCCTGGAATCAGGGAAGGGGTGTTTCATTAACCTTCTGTGGGTTAAAGACTTAAATAAAGATTTTTAAAAACCAAAATGCTAACTGTGGTTCCTCTGCTAGTGAGATTTCACATACTACTTCTTTTTTATTCCCCCTCACTATTGTATTAATCTGACACCTTAAAAAAACAAGTTACTTTCATTTGATAAACATAAACTGGAACAACCAATGTCGATGAGTTTTACCCTGATAAGAGTTCTTTTATTTCTGTGACAGCTTGTACTGGTGGCTGGATCCTTCCCATCCCACTCTGCTCCCCTGACCAGGAGTTTGTCTTTCATAAGTCTCCACTGTCACTCAGCTGGGGCCTCTGCTCCTGTCAGGCAGCATGAGGGTCCTGGGAAGGTTTCCTAGTTTTCCTCTGGGTAGGAGGGAACAGGATCTGCATGGCAGGCAATCAGAAAAAGCAGCAACAAAATAATATGAGTAGCATTAAAAAATACAAGACAAACCCAATGTAGGTTTAAGAATCTGGGAAACCAACTAGAGAAGGAGGGAGGGAAGGAGGAGAAGCAGGAAGGATAAAAATATAATTACAACAGGAAGGAAATAGAAAATAAATAAAGGAAATTCCTTTACCCAAACTAAGCCCCTTGAGGGAGGTTTGTTAGAATGGCTTGAGGGGGAGGGTAGGTAAAATTCATATAGGACTGTGTAATTTGTGGGGATTCCTCTAAAATCAATTAGAATAGGACAACCCAGAGAATTCATATAGGAATCATTTGGTTTTACTACCTCCCTTATAGTCACATCTTGCAGCCTACAGTTTCTAAATGTGTGGATTTATGAGTTTTAGATCATTTGTTTCCAGTCCCACTGAGGTAAATAGCTCAGTGCAGTTGGTGCATTTATGATTGTTGTGCAGAGGAACATAGTTGATGAATTACTTCCTTTCATTTGTTGATTGACCAGAAAATGTCTGGTTTTCTAGAAATTTGATTTTTAATCTGTGACATTTTTCTTAGTTTGGTTGCAGGTGTAGCAGAGTTGGTTCTAATCCATGGAGGCAGGGTAGCCCAGAGGTTAGACCTGTGCTATCCCAAAATGGTAGCCACTGGCTGTTGAGGGCTTTGAAACATGCCTGAACTGCTAAAATACCACACTGGATTTTGGTGATTTAGTATTAAAAAAAAAGAATGTAAACGATCTCATTAATAGTTTTTATCTTGAGTTACATGCTAAAACTAATAGTTTGGTTAGAGTGGGAGACATAAAATATGTTATTAGAATTAATTTCATCTGTTTCTTCTTCTTCCTTTTAAGATGTGGCTATAAGAAAACTTTAAATTACATATGTGGCTTACATTTGTGGCTTGCATTGTATTTCTACTGGATAGTAGCAAATCAAGAGCAAGAGCATAAGAAGTTCAAGTCCTGGGCTGGGGTTGTGGCTAAGTGGCAGAGTGCTTGCCTAACACACGTGAGGCACTGGGTTCGATTCTCAGCACCACATACAAATAAATACAAATAAAGGTCCATCAACAACTAAAATATTAAAAAAATAAAAAAGAAGTTCAAGTCCTGGGGCTGTCATTTCCTGTCTCATGACTTTGGGTAAATTATTAAAACCCTTAAAGTTCAATTTCCAACTAAATAGTAGGAATAGTAGTATCTATAGCATAGGTTGTTATGATTAATTATGTTATTCCTTGAAATAATTCCTGTGGTACCTGGCAGGTGATATGCACTTGACAGAAATAATTCCTGTGATACCTGGCAGGTGATACGCACTTGACAGACACCGTTTCTCTTCCTTGTATATTTTATTTACTCTTAGTAAACGTAGCCATTGTTCATAATGAATTGTTTGTGATCAGGACAAAGTAGTCTGTCCTTGTGTGGCCTTTTCAGCCAAAGGCTAAAGTGCTTGACTAAACACAAGTCCTGAAAAGGGAACTCTGTTTCCAGCTAGAGGGAGAATGAGTTTGTGGCTGAGCTTTAAGCCTGCTGCATCTGCCATATCACTCATGCTAGCCACTGTGACAGTTAGCACACCTGGAGCCTTTGGTTCATATTATGTTACCCCCCAAAGTGTCAGAGATTGCCCTTTAAAGCCTCTACATAAGTTTCTGATCTTGCGGAAGAGGCACTCCTTCTACTTCAGGTTAACAAGTTCTACTTGTATTCCTGGAGATATATATTTAAAGACGATGAAGCAACATATCAGTCTCATCACAAACCCCCTTCTCTTCCTACTCTTTATTGATTTGCAGTGTTTAAGGAATAAAAGTATGGGTTTTAGAGTAGGGATTGATTGCCTTTTCCAAGGTACTATACACCCTTAGCTTTAGGATATCTTCAGGTGTCAGGTAATCTTTAGGGACTGCACTTTGTTAGGACTAGAATCCCCACCAGGCACCTGTGAAAATCCAGCTTTTGTATTGCCTGTCTACCCTTTTCTACTTTCAAGTCCTCTCTGTTAGTCAATTTCCCACCACTGTGACAAAATGCTAAGATAATCAGCTTAAAAGGAAGAAGGGTTTGTTTTGGCTCCTGGTTTCAGTCATCTTTGCTTTGGACATGGCAGCACAATACATCACGAGAGCATGTAAAGGAAGAGGCCTGTTCACCTCTTATCAGCCAAGAAGCCCCTTCAAGGGCAGGCCCCCCATCTCCTTCTACTGGGCTGCACCTCATCAAGGTTCCACTGCCTCGCAGTAACTCATGGACTGGGAACCAAGCCTTCAACATGTGGGCCATGGGGGACATTCAAAATCTAAACTATATCGCATTTTTCTTATCCCAAAATATCAGAACCATGCAATGTGAGTTTTGGGTGACCCCAGAGGTATTTTTGGTCCTCCCTTCCCAAAAAAGATGATTCCAGGATTTTATTTTGGCTTTAAAGTTAATAATCACAAACCCTGTGCTGCACCAACAGCCAGGAGGTCCCCTCCCCTGCCCAGCAACCCCAGGGACTTGTTTTCTGTCTTGCTAATGATTTCAATGTCTGTGCCCTCTGAGACTCAGCCAGTTGCCATTAGGGGAGTGGCCAGGAGTCAGGCTCCACCCTAGCCCAGAGAAAGCCTGCCTTCTTTTGTCTCCTGGCTTTCCAGCCTCCTGCCAGGCTACCGCACAGGGAGAAGGCCCTCATAGGTGCGGCACCTTGATTTTTGACTTCCCAGCCTTTATCTGTTACCAGTGCAAAAATGAATGAAGACCGTGGGTTGGATTTGTCTGTCCTGTGCCCTACAGGTGAAGGGAACCGTGCACCGCGGGGTCTTTCCTGGGTGGCTCTTCCAGGGACACAGGTTTCATCGTGTGTGGTGTATGGCAGGGCCCCGCTGCCCCTCGGGAGTAGTGCTGCATGAGCCCGTCCGCCTCTGCATTCATCAGCTCCAGACTCTTGGCCCTTGCTGCTTTTTGCCCGCTCTCCATGATGACATGTCATCGTTTCTCTTGGGCACATCCCTGTGAGTGAATGACTGTGTGTATTCAGTGAGAAAACCCCATCCAGTCATTCGTGTGGACTTGTATGTCATCAACCAGGAGCGCTTAATTCCTTGTATAATTCTTGTTTTTTCCAAAACGGGGAGAAGGGGACGTTAAATATTGAATATTGTATATTCAAACCAATACGTTTTCTACTTGATACAGCACAACTGGGTCCCTTCTTGGCTCCTGATAAATGCACACATTTGTAGAGGTGCCATGATGTCATTATTTTATCTGATGTTGTCAAGAATGCTCTAAGAATAAAGTTTTCAGATGACTGAAAAAAAAAATCACTTTTTAAACTTACAAGTTTAGTTTTTAAACTCAGCTTATAGCTCTTATTACTCTATGTCAATATATTTAACAATCACTTTTAAGATTGCCTTTGGATAATGTTTTTATTTACAAACAAATTATATTCCTCCTTACATTTAACTTCTTAAGATTAAATATTTTGATTTTTAAAGTTACTTTGGTTGTCTGATAACAAAACTTTTCTGAAGATTTAAATTACACTTATAAATATCTAGAATTTTAAACATGCTGATTCTTACATTCTCAAATATTCTGATACTTTATATAATTTTAGGAAGATTTTTATTTAAAATCATATCTGGATCAATTACTCCACAAATAATTACTTAAACACTACAAACTCATATTCCTTCTAATCCTATTGGAGAAATGACCTCTGAAGTTGCAGTAAGGTAGACAAATAAATGAGATATCTCCATAATTAGAATGAGAATCATTTTAATATCCATTCGAGTAGTATGTCCCTAAGCTATGAAAAGAACTCAGGAGTCCTCCAACATTCTTTAAATGGAAAACGTATTTATAGATCTTAAGAGACAATCTCATGGACACTAAAAGGATAAAACGGAGTATTATGAACAACTCTGGGCCACAAAATTTGATAACTTACAGGAAATGAATCAATTCTTTGAAAGAAACTATCAAAACATATAAAGGAGAAAATAGATAACGAAATAGCCCTATTTTTAAAAAAAGAAACTGAATCAATAATAAATAACTTTCCCCCCAAAGAAAGCTCCAGGCCCAGTGAATTCTAGCAAACATCAAAGGAAGAAATGATACCAATTTTCCATAATCTTTTCCAGAAAAATGGAAGCATAAGGAAAATTTCCTAACTCATTCTATGAAACCAGACTTCCCCTAATACCAAAACCAGACAATGACATTACAAGAAAATAATGTCTCTACTTAACATAGATACAAAAATATTCAACAAAGTATTAGCAAATGGAATGCATCAATGTATAAAAACAATTATAAACCACAATTGATTGGAATTCAGTCCAGAAAAACAAAGTTAGTTCCACATATGAAAATCAATCTATATAATTCACTGTATCAACGGCCAACCAAAGAAGAAAAATCAAAAAATTGCATCATTTGATAAAGAAAAAGCATTTGACAGGGTCTAGCACCTATTCATGATAAAAGCTCAACAGACCAGGAGTACAGGGGAACTTTCTCTGCTAGATAGAGAACATTTATAAAAATCCTGAAATTAATGTGCATATGGTGAGACTTGATGCTTTTCCCTTAAGATTGGAGCAAGGCAAAGGTGTTCTCCCTCACTACTCCTATTTAGCAATCTACTGGAAGTCCTAGCTAGTATGATAGATGAGACAAGGAAACAAAAGGCATACAGATTAGAAAGGAAGAAATCAAATTGTCTATTCACAGATGATTTTATTGTCTATGTAGAAAAACCCAAAGCATCAATACAAAAACTCTTAGAACTAAAAAGCAAGTATAGTAGCAGCAAGATACAAAAGTTAGTTCCCTTCCTGTATACCAATAATGAACAACTGGACTCGGGAAAGCAAATAAACACACATATACCTTTTTACAATGGCATCCGAAAAATGAAATACTTAGATCTACATCTAACAAACTGTTGATGTCTATATGTTGAAAACCATAAAATACTGACAAAAAAAATCAAAGATCTCAATAAGTAGGGAGATTTTACGTGTTCATGCCTAAATTGTTAATATAATAGATTGACACATAGATTTGGTGCAATCACAATTAAATCCTGCAAGCTTTGTTGTGGGTACAAACAAATTCATTCTAAAGTTTATATGGAGAGGCGAAGGAACTAGAATAGCATACATACCACCCAGGAATAACAAAGTTGGAGGACCTCGTACTATTCAATTTCAAGGTTCACTGTGCAGCTACACTAATTAAAGCAAGGCAGTGGAATACTATTCATCCATAAAAAGGAAATCCTGTCATTTTCCACAGTGTGAATGAACTTGTAGAAAATGACATGAAATGAAATAAGCCAGGCCCAGAAGACAAATAAACTGCCTGGTCTCACTCATATGTGGAATCTAAAAACGTTGATCTCATAGAAGTTGAGAAGTTTGTTTCTGCAGCGCTGGGGATGAAAACTAGACCCTTGAGTATGCTGGGCAAGCATACTACCCTGAGCTATATGCTCAGGCACTGGGATTTTTAAATTTGAGATTTTAGTTTATGTATATAGTATTAGGACATTTAGTAGAACTTAAGATATATACACAAATTTGTAAGTTTATCAGATATATAAGGATTGATTCAAGTTCATAGGAAAATTTGTTGGTTAAATACAATTGGTACTTAAAAAAGTAAATTGGTATATTAAATTTATAAATTTAGTTTCAAATATTTAAATCAACATGATCCAAATGTTATTGAAAGTGATTAATAAAATTTGCTAGAGTTACAAACAGAAGAAGAATATTTGTAAGCTGAACTTAAAATTTTAAGGAATAACGAAGTATCTGTATTCTTTTTAAAGTAGATATTGGGTGCTTAAAATTGGGTCATTCAAAATGTACAGTTTGTGACTTACTCTCCTTATTTGTTCTTGCTTGGTGTTTATTTGGTTGGTTACTAGAATAAGTTGGACCCACTTAATATGAATTTTTAAAGTCAAAATAAAGTTCTTCATTTCAAAACTGTCTATGAGCACATAAAAACCCACATATTCCTAGGTTGGAGTGGAATGTGTCAAGGGCTAAAAACATGTCTCTGTGTATAAAAATGGCTATTTGCAAGCAGTTGCATTTAGCTTATTTATTGAAGGCAGGATATTTGAACATTTGAGTAATTAAAAAAATTGATGAAGTGGAAAAATACTCTCCAGATGAGGCTTCTATTTTGAAAGGCCGAGAGAGAGAAAATTTAAAATAAGGAGTTCTATACTAAATGTCATGGGATGGTTCCTGACATGCAGGAACCTCCACAGTGCTATTGCTGAAGGTGATGGGGAGTTAGACTAATGAGAGATGAGTTGGGTCCATCTAAGTGAAAACATTGCATAGGCAACTACAGATACAATACCAGCACTCTTGGAGAGTGATGTGGGACCATGATGTGGGACCACCGTTTAGAGCCAAGAATGGAGCTTAGTGTCGGCTCCCATAGGAGCAGGTGTTAGGAGAGGAGTACAGACAGCAGGAAAGTCTATTTTCTTGCACATCTTTTACCCCTTGTATAATCTCACTGCTTTCCTTTCCTCCTCTCCTGGGATGGGATGGGGTGGAAATGTTTCCTCTTGGATTATCAAATCATCTGTAGATCAAGAGCCACCTTGTCACAGAAAGATTACTTGGAGGACTCCCAAACTGTTACAAACACACCCAGAAGACAGCACATGTGTGTAATGAGATATATATAGTGTGCTTATGTGTGTGTGTGTGTGTGTGTACACAATTCATTTCATACCCAATGGTAAACAGATTTGTTTACTGTGGGCTCCCTGTCGCACAGTAGGTGCTAGAATATTAGTGGAATGAATGAAGGTTGTGACTAGATTCTTTTATGAATGTGCCACCATGTTTTGTTAATTCTTATAAACCTTAGTCAAACAAATTTCAGTTTTGCAAAGGTTGGTAATGTGTCTGAGTAACTCGGGTTCCAGTAAATAAACCTATTCTGGCAAAGGTTAGATCGAGCCATAGTGTAAGCCTCTAGCAGAGTTCCCTACCTTTACTAAGGTGCTGTATTTGAAGAGCACGGCAGTGAGGGGTTAAGGCTAATTATTAAGGATTAGATAGTTGTGGAAACTTCAGAATGGCATGTGTTAGGAGGCACAGAAGGCTAACAAACATCGTGTTCCTCTTTACAGAGAGACAGATGGAAGTGGATAGTAACTTGCCCAAGATTGCAAGTGAGTGCCAGACTGGGATTAGAACTCAGTTTTGTGTGACCCCAGAATGCTATGTTTTTTAAAAAAAAATGAACTTATTATGTAGCACCTCTGTGTAGAGTGAGTGTGAAGATCCAAGAAGAGGCTTGCTTTCTGATATCTAAGTACTCTTAAGTCTTTCTTGAAGAAATCTATCCAGGTGCATTTGGTGTATCGAGGGTGGATGGCATTAAATAATAACATTGTTTCTATTTATGAAATCTACTATGGTCTTACTCCTTTTTCTGATGTTATAGCAGAATACCTGAGACCGGGTGAATTGTAAAGGAAAGAAGTTCACGCAGGCTTATGGTTCTGGAGTCTGAAAAGTCCAAGATTGGGTAGCAGAATTGATGAGGATCATGTGCTACTTTACAACATGGCAAACTTGGCAGGGTAAGCAGGCACATTCAGAAAAGAGACAAGCAGGAGGAGCTTTCCTAGTAACTAATCCAGAACTCACTCACTCTGTCAGGAATTAACCCAGTCCCTTAGGAGTGGCATTGATCCCTCCCAATGACCTAATCACCTCTTAAAGACACTACTTCCCTACACTGCCACAATGACATCAGATTCCTACACGAGTTTCAGAGGGGACAAACCTTTTTCAAACCATGGCAATCATATTTATTAGATTTTAGTTTATAAATAAGCAGATTAATCACATGCAAAATATGATCTTTACCAGTATGCAAACACAGTCATCTGAAAACTTTGAACTATATGTACACTTAGCTGGTACTACAAACTGAGTAACTTGTCCAAATCAAAGGACATAGGGATAAATTCAGTTAATAATGATGCACTCAGATCCAAGGACCTGAGATAGCCACCATATTTTTTAACTAAAAAATAAACCACTTGGCACTTTGGTTGACTTGGTCAATGCTAGTTAATAATTTTCATCATTCTTTAGTGAGTTTAAGTGTTATCTTTATTGTATATATACACTGGTTATCCTGAAGGATTAGCAGATTATATCTCTTATCTAAGTAATGCTATATGTGAGGTAATATTGATGAAAATTTGCTGAATCTACAAATTTTTTCTCAAGTAGAACATAATTTCTTTTAACAGTTTTATTGAGGTACAATTAACATGCAATATATTGTATGCATGTATAATGTAAAATTTGATATTTTAACACATACATATACATGTTAAGACTATCACCACAATCAACATAATGAATCTACAATGCCTCAAAACTTTCTCAGACCCCTTGATAATCCCTCCTTCCCAGACTTTCTACCCTTCAGTTGCCAGGTAACCACTGATCTTTCTATCACTACATATTAACGTGCTTTTTCTAGAATTTTATATTAATTGTAACACACAGTATATATTGTTTTCTTGCAGAGTAACTATTCTGGGATTCATTGATGTTGTTGAATGCATAACTAGTTCTTTTTTTAAAATATATTTTTTAGTTGTTGATAGATCTTTATTTATTTATATGCGGTGCTGAGAATTGAACCCAGTGCCTCATGCATGCTAGGCAAGCACTCTACCACTGAGCCACAACCCCAGCCCTCATTTCTTTTTTTTTGCTGGGTAATATTCCATTGTATGGTTATATTATAATTTATTCATCCATTCACTTGATGATGGACATTTGAATTATTTCCAGTTTTTTGCTATCAGCAAATAAGCAGCTATGAATATTTCTGTACAAGTCTTTGAATGAGTGCATGCTATTTTTTTTTCTCTTGGATCAGAATCTAGGATGGAATAGCTGGATCCACTTAGGTGTATGTTTAACATATTAGAAATCATCAAACTATTTTTTCTAAAATGATTGTGTCATTTTACATTCTTACCAACAGTAGATGAGAGTTCCAATTGCTCTGCTTCCTTGCCAACCCTGGATGTGCTCAGTTTTTTAAATTTGAGACATTCTAATAGATGTGATATGTACCTCGTTGTGATTTAAATTTGCAATTTGCTGAAGATTAGCAATGTTGAGGATCTTTACATGTGCTTATTTTCCAGCTATCTTCTTTAGTAAGGTGTTTATCCAAAATTTTCACTGTTTTAAGTGTTTTCTTCTGTTGTCTTATTATTGAGTTCTTTATATGTCCTTTATCATATATATAATTTGTAAATATTTTATTATAAGTTTATGGCTTATCTTTTCATTCTCTTGTCAAAATTAAAATCTTCTGTTCTTCAAAAGATTGTCGAGTTCTGAATTATTGATTTTTCTTTTATGGGCTGTGTGTTTGAGAGCTTTGCCTTGCCTAGAATTACAAAGATTCACTAATAGTTTTATAATTTCAAGTTTTATATTTAGATCTCTTTTATTTTGAGGTAGTGTTTATATATGATTTAATATATGATCAAAGTTTATTTATTTTTGCATGAAGATATATGAGTATTCTAGTCCCATTTGTGAAAGTCTATCATTACTTCTTTGACTTGGTTTTGTACTTTTGCCAAAAATCAATTGTTCATATATCTGTGGATCTGTTTCTGGCTTCTCGATTTTGTTTCTGTGATCTATTTGTTCATCTTTTTTTTTTTTTGTACTAGGGGTTGAACTCAGGGGTACTCAACCACTGAGCCACATCCCCACCCCAAGTTTGTATTTGTTTTTAGAGACAGAGTCTCACTGAGTTGCTTAGCACCTTGCTGTTGTTGAGTTTGGCTTTGAACTCACCATCCTCCTGCCTCAGCCTCCAAGCCGCTGGGATTATAGGCATGCACTGCCACTCCTGGCCTATTTGTCTATCTTTATGCCCTAACTATGGCTTTATAATAAGTCTTGAAATCAAGGAGTATAATTCCTCCAGCACTGTTCCTTTTTCAAAGTTGCTTTAGCTATTCCAGGTCTTTTGCATTTCCATACAAATTTTAGGATTAGATTTCCAATTTCTAAAGGAAAGTTTGCTTTTGGTTATTACAAAAATTGTATTTGGATTTGGATTGCATTGAATCTATGTAGATCATTTAATTGATGTCTCAACAAAGTCCAGTCTTCTGAGATTGCTTACAAATCTACCTAACTTGACACAACAGCAAAGAATACCACTGCCAGAGCTTCTGAGCCATGGAACTCCCACTCAGTCCTCCATGGGAGACAGGAGACTCCAATGTTCAGACCGAGAGCAAGATGTCAGTGTCAAGTCATATAATAACTTGAACACTAGTAAGCTTAATTCTTTGTCTTCTTAAAAATAAAAATAAGCATAAAATCAAATTTTCTTTCCATAACTCCGTGGATCCATTTGTTCCCTGTTCAAGGGAGCACTGGTAAAATGCCTTTCTATCTCTAACATGCCATGATAGAAAGAAATATATTGTTCCTTGCTCATTACAACAGTCAAAATTACATTGTGTTCTGTGATTATTGCAGTTGGTCCCCAAGACAGCACCTTGTACCCTCTATGAGTTGGAGGACAGAAGAGATAATAGGCAACATCTGGCTTGACACAGCACTAGAAACAAGACACAGCTATGAGTTTTTTAGCCATATTGCTCTGATTGTTATTTGTTGATTAAAGCTGTGGGAAGGAATGGCAATGCATATAAACAGGAGAAATTTAGTCATAATTTATGCTTCTTTAGAAAATGCAAACAGCAAAAATCATTTCCAAAGTATTCAAACCACCTATGACTAATCACAAGATGACCAATATTACCCTTGTGAAGTGGTAATCAAGTGCCTTAAAGATATTTCCCCTCTAATTTTGAGCATTTTAAAGCAATATGATGGCATGATTCAGATTTTCCTAGTGCAGGTGTCCACAGTGTTTCCAAATTTATATTTTGGAGCCAACACATTTTTCCCTATGGGCTTTGATGGCCCACACTAAGTAGATTTAGCAAGGTGGGGCTTCTGGGTTGCTAGGCAATCCTTCTACTCATCTCTTGCTGGATCCTTTTCTTGTTTGCCAGGCAGCCATTCCTCACCTTTACATTCATTAACTTCCAGTAAATATTGACTGCAGCCTTCTCTGTAGCAGGTGCTGTACTCTTACCTCCTATCCATGTTTTCTTTATTCTTAGCAGATAAATCAACTTCTCCACTAAACTTTTCCCTTTTACTTCCAAATGTTCACCTCCTCAGATCTTTCCTTCTGGCCTTCCCAACTCTCAGGAAGAGGCATCCTTTCTAAATTTGTCCTCACCTCCTGATTTTCATTGCTACTGATCTTTCTGGGTCACTAGGGTTTATTTAGATATTCTGCTTCCTTTCCAATCTTTCTACCTGGACCCATCTTTCCGTTTCTCTGTCTACTCCTCACTCACACACACTTAAACCCTTCAGCGGTCACTATTACTCTAAGCATATCCTAAGAAAAAATTCTTCCATGTAGCTTGCAAATCTATACAGTCTGACTTCTGCTTAAGGCTCCATTCTTACCTTTTGCTCACCCTTCCTTTCTCTGCTCTAAATACACTGAACTTTTAATTGTTCAAACACATCTTGGACTTTCTCCTACCATAGGGCCTTGCATGAGCTTTTCTCATGCTCATGCAAGGATAAGCACCAAGTGGATAAGCACCACTTATCCTTACTGTCTTAGCTCAAGCATCATTTCTGTAAGGGAACAGTTTTCCCCGACAAGGTCCAATTCTTCTAGTGTAGATGCCATGGCTTGGTGAGAACTTGTCATAATTGCCACTTATCATTTAGTTTAGTTTTTCATTTAGTTTATTTGATTAATGTCTATCTCCCTCACTAAGCTATCAGCTCCATGAAGACAGGGAGTCTTGTCTTATTGTGCTCATCATTTAACATCAGAGGCTAGTACAGTGTCTGATAATTCAGAGGTATGCAGAAAATCAATTGTAAGCTGAAAGTCACCAGTGATCTTCAAATTGTCATGTTTATATCTCCCCTTTCCCCGATCTTATTATCTTTGAACTCTACCATCTTGGACAATGTTATCTACTCCATCCTTGAAATCCCTTCCTTTCTTAGTGCAGTAACTCTCCTTTATTTTTTATTATTCTTCTCTTTTCTCCTTTATCTTGTTTATTATCTTTTCTTTTCTTTCTTTTCTTTTTTTTGGTACTAGGGATTGAACTCAGGGGTACTTGACCACTGAGCCACATCCCCAGCCATATTTTGTGTTTTATGTAGAGACAGGGTCTCACTGAGTTGCTTAGCGCCTCGCCATTGTTGAGGCTGGCTTTGAACTCACGCTTCTCCTGTTTCAGCCTCCCTAAGTGCTGGGATTACAGGCTTGTGCCACCACACCCAGCTATCATCTTTTCACAACTTCATTTTATAAATAAATTTTAGTTGGATGCATGAATGAATGAGACGTTAGTTTTCTCCAGGGTTCTGTCATTGATCTTTTCTTTTTTTCTTCCTTGTACTTTTCCTTCATGATCTTAACCAGTACCATGACTTCACCATCATCCATATGTTGGTCCAGACCTGTATTTCCAGTATCTTCATAGAGTTGTCCTGTAGTAACTTCATCTCAACTCAACTCAACTCAAAGTTGTTTTCTTTCTTAAATGTTTTCCTCTATGCTACTCTTAGTAAAAGTCTCCACTGCCCAATTGGAGGCCTTGGCCCAAGACCTAAAGTTACTCATATTTACCCTCTTCTAACTGATACCAAAATTTCTTGATGCAAATGAAACGTACCATTCCCAAATCACCATCATATTCCCTAATCACTACTGCCCTAGTTGAGTTCTGTAGTTCTCAACCTTTTTCTTTTTAAAAGAACTCCTTTTTGAGGGAGGGAGAGGGGGTACCAGGGATTGAACTCAGGGGTATTTGACAACTGAGCCACATCCTCAGGCCTATTTTGTATTTTACTTAGAGACAGGGTCTCACTGAGTAGCTTAGTGCATTGCTTTTGCTGAGGCTGGCTTTGATCTTGCGATACTTCTACCTCAGCCTCCAGAGCCACTGGGATTATAGGCATGTGCCACCACACCCAGCTAAAAGAAGAACTCCTGCATAGAGAATTATATAAGGCAGATGAAGGAGAGCTGCTGTTTGTGGTGGAGGAAGGAATCTTGAAGCATATCCTTACCCAACACGGTGATGCCAGAAGATGCTGTGGTTTGAAAACCACTACCTATTTGATTGCAACAGTCCTTTATAAACCAGCTTTGAATTTTATTCATAGGTAAGACACAGAAATCATACTTAAGAGAGTTACTGTGAAAATTAAAGATAAGGTCCTGGACATGTGGTATACTCTCAGTAAGTACCACCTGTAATCCCTTTAATTTCTTATGGTCTTTAAGATAACTTCTTGTTTAGACCTTGCTATTTCTCTTGGACATAGCCAGTGGCTCACATTGAAAACTCTAGACATTTCTGAAGGTTTTCTCTCTTCATTTCTATCCTTACCTTCTTGGTCCAGAGTCTCATGGCCTCATTGCCTGGTGATTAAGCCATGGCCTAACTGGCTCACAGTCTGTGTCAATTCCCCTATTGTTCTACTACACATTTGACTCTGGGGTCAAATACACTTCTTGGCTTTCTACTAACCACAGGACTTAGCTTGGTAACTACCATGTTCTGGAACTTTCATTCAATCATTTTTTTTTTAAACTCCCTCACACAAACCCTTGACTGAAGTTTGTCATCACTCCCAGAACCCATGAGACGCATTCCTGCTGCCACCCTGAGTTTTCTTCTCATTTGCAGTGAGATAAACACTTTGCTTCTCTTAGTCCTAGGCATCAGTTAAGGTCTATTATATAGTTCATTATGTCTTATCAGCTTGTGGAAGACTCCAACTGGGTTCTTTTTTTGTTTATTTGGAATTTTCTTAGCTGGATCCAAAACTCTAAGCAGTTAAGAACCAGGCTGTTAATTGATTTATTTATTCACATAATAGGTATTTATGAAACACCTACTATGGGCTAGCCATTACAAGAAGTGCTGAGAATATAATTCTGACTGTGGTAAATATAGACTCTACTACCAAGAAGATTGTATCTAAGATGGAAGAAGAAGAGAAAAAAAAACCACTTATAATGAAGTGAAGTAAGCACTAAGGTGGGGAAGCAAGGAACTGTGGGGTGTATAGGTGTTATGGTTTAGACGTGGTGTCCCCCAAAAGCTCACATGTGAGATAATGCAAGAAGGTTCAGAGGAGAAATGATTGGGTTGTAAGAATCTTAACCCAATCAGTGATTTAATCCCCTGACAGTGATTAACTGAGTTGTCACTGAGGTAGTAGGGTGGGGCTGGAGGAGGTGGGAATTGAGGTGTGGCTTTGAGTATATATTTCTATCTGGTGAGTGGACTCTCTGCTTCCTTATGCCACACTCACCTGCCGTGATGTTCAGGCTCACCTTGAGCCCTGAGGAATGGAGCTGGCCCCCTATGGACTGAGACTTCTGAAACCATGAGCCCTCAAATAAACTTTTTCTCCTCTACAATTATTCTGGTCAGATCTTTTAGTCACAGCAGTGAATAGTTGATCGAAACAATAGGGAAGGCTTAATATAAAGCAGTGGCCAGTTGGGGTGAGCCAAGGATGGCTTCCCCAGGAGAAGACTATGAGGCTGAGACTAAAAGAATGTGCTGAAGTTACGTAGGTGAAGAGAAGGGAAGACTGTTCCAAGCAAAGGAAACTTTGTAGTTGATTGTTCCAAGGCAGATCAGTTACTGGAAGGCAGAGGAACAGGAAGATAGAGTGGAAATTCATGTCAGGATTCATTCTTGGCTTAAAAAGGACCAGGGAAGCTCTGGGAATCTCATTCATGATATATTACTGCTCTGGTTTGGATTTGGTTTGTCCCCCAAGGTTCATGGACTGGAATGTTGGTCCCTAGGGTGGCTTTTGGGGAGGCGGAACTTTGAAGGTGTGGGGCCTGGTGGAGGAAAATTAGGGCACAGGGGTTCCATCCTTATGAGTGGATTAATCTGTATCATGGAAATGAGACAGGTCTTGTAAGGAACGGATTAGCTCCCACGAGAGCAGGCTGTTAAAAAATGAATGAGCCTGGCTACTCCCTGAGCTCTGGCTTTCTATCTCACCATGTGACCTCTCTCTAGCACATGTTCCTTTCATGATGCCATTCACCATTTTGTGATATAGTCAGAAGTTCCTCACCAGAGGCTGAACAGATGGGAATGCCCCATCCTCAAGTTTCAGCCTCCAAAACTGTGAGCTAAATAAGACTCTTTTCTGTATAAAAGTACACAGCCTCAGGTGTTTTGTTATAGCAACACAAATTGAGTAAAACAAATGCTTCCTCCACCCCTTTCTTTCACAGCCCCCAAGATGCACATACCCTTTCTTCTTTTGACTTTGGTACTCTTCAGGATTAGCTCCTCATTTCTAAGCTCAAAGCCAATATTTTGATCAGAAGCAGATGACTTTCAGCAAAGCACCAGGAGCCTGCCCCTACCCCATCTCCATGTGACAATCCAAAATAATTCAGAGCTGCTCAAACCTTGAAACCACCTAAACCCTGCCCAGAGACCTCATAATTCTTTTGAAAAATCTTCCTCAAACAGAGGAATTTTGTGGGTTTGTTTGATCTTTTTATGTTGCTGTTTTCAGGATGTAACTTTTCTCTTTTCCTCTCAAGCCCGTGCTTTAGGCAGTCATCCAAGAGAGGAGAGATCTGGAGTCCTTGGCCAGTCCCAGGGCACACATCAAGGCAGAGATGAAAATATAGGCAAATGGCCTGGGATGTCTTTATGAACACCACTCAGATGACTTGGCTGGATTCTTTCTCTTACGTCAGAACTCAATGGTTTTAACAACACAGTGCGATAAAAACATTTTATTTCGCAGTCTTGTTACAGTTATTAAGAGGTAACCTTGGGAACTGTATACGTGATTTAATTTTTCTTTGAACTAATTTCTTCTGGTTTTATAGACAGATCCTAGGTCTCTATCCAGGCCCACAAGAAGCCTTTAAAATGATCTGATGATCACATGGATTCTCTGCTTAGCCAAATTCTCTAAGTATCCTTACCTAGAGGTTAGTATTAGACACAAAATGAAATAAAAATGAATCTGAGACAGAGTCACTTTCTAGTTTTTTAAATGGAAATAGTAATTCAGGTCTGGAAGTTCTGATCTGAAACTTTTGGGGCCAGATATCCTTAAGAATTCAAAATATTTGAGATATTGAGAGATAATGAATGCCTGCATTATATGATATTCCAGGCAGAATTGGGGGTATAATCGAGCATTGTATTTCTGATGCAGACATCTGAATTTCCACACATGGCAGGAGGTAACCTCATGATAATTCACCAAATGAGCTTTGATGTCAAATCTAAGAAAGAAACTTGGTTTTCAGAGCATTATGGATTTTGGAATTGGTGTCCTGATCTTGCTTCATTGAAAGAATTGCTATTTCAAATGTGGTTCATCAGAAAAATGCTAATTATTAAAAAATGTTATTTTATAACCTAGCCAACAACAGTGGAGAATCTTTTTCTTTTTAGTGCCTAACTGGTTGTAAAAAATTTATTGGTATAAATAAAGCTATTGCTATATCTGCAAGTTCAACCTATATTTTCTAGCTTTATTCATTGTATTACCATCAGTTGCTGTTTGCTGAGCTAGGTTGACTTTCCAATATATATCTCTGTTAGTAGAAATTAAAGAGGTTGTTCTTTCCAGATGACCTATGCATACAGAACTTTATATCTTTATCACTTTTTGCTGTTGTTGTATTTTGTTTAGAGACAGAGTCTCACCGAGTTGCTTAGCGCCTTGCTGTTGCTGAGTCTGGTTTTGAACTCATGATGCTCCTACCTCAGCCTTTTGAGCCACTAGGATTACAGGTGTGTGCTACCGCACCTGGCTTTATTACCTGTTTTTTTTTTTTTTTTTTTTTTTTTTTTTTTTTTTTTTTTTTTTTTTTTTTTTTTTTTTTTTTGTGTGTGTGTGTGTGTGTGGTGCTGGGGATTGAACCCAGGGCTTTGCACATGCGAGGCAAGCGCTCTACCAACTGAGCTATATCCCCAACCCCTCTATCACCTGTTCTGAGAAGCTTTCCTAAAGTTAGCTGTCTACTTGACTATGGTCATCTCATATTTGTTTGCCCAGAAATTATGCTACTTGGAGGCATCAAAAGACTAAAGTACTTGGAATACTCAGAACTCCTGAATTTTCATTTTATTTCTGCTTCTTTCTAGCCATGGTGAGGATGGCACACAGTTATTTTAACTTGTCTGATCCTTAATTTCTCAACTTCAAAATGGGGATTATTAACAACTCACTTTGTTGATGCTCAAGCATGGTGTGAGGTGAAATGAGAAGAGATTAATGTAAGCAAGAAGATACACTGGATTTCACATTCAAGGAAAGGGAACTATCTAAATTCAAGGTCCATATATACTTAAGGCAGGATTTATTGATAACTGTTGGGTAATAAGGCTTTAAAAAATTTCTTCTTTTTAGATATACATGACAGCAGAGTACATTTTGACCTATATACATACATGGAGTATAACTTATTAACATGGTTTTATTCCTGCTCAGATACTTGTGCATCTGCTGTATCAGGGACCGCAGGAAGCATCCTTGCTTCATCCCAATGCCTGTTCAAGGTGGTTGCCATCATTCTTCACGTAGGAGATGATGGAAGCTTGGCCAAGGTCATCCTATTGTTCAGTACCTGAGCCAGGGTGCTGATGGTAAAGTCAGAACCTTTTCTAATTGCAAAAACTATTCTGCAATAGTGAATGCTTTATGATTGTTGTTTTGTATTTTTCCAATTAAGAACCAGAAGGGCTTTATAAAAATTTAGATAGTACATTTCTCTTGAATGTAAATTCCTGATGGCATCAATAAATCACACACTTTGCAGGTACAGGGAAAATTACTACTTATATAACGCTTTGGAAAAATTTTGTTCATTCCCCTTTGTGGTAGAATTTATTCTTACCATGGTCTTTATTTTATTTTTGGTACCAGGGATTGAACCCAGGGTCTTGATCATGCTAGGCAAGTACTGTACCACTGAACCACATCCCCAACCCTTTTTATTTTATTTTGAGACAGAGTTTTGCTCTGTTGCCCAGGCTGGCATCAGACCTGCCATCCCCCTGCCTCAGCTTCTAGAGTAGTTGAAATGACAGGCACTTACCACCATGCCCAGCTTTACCATATACTTTTTATAAGCTAGCAAAATGTTTTACTAGTTTAAAAAACATTTACTAATCCACTCTTTCCTCATAAGGTTCAGAGATAAAACTACATTGTTTTCCCCTACTATCGTCTTGGCCTAATTATGTGCTTGCTCTGAAAGAGTTGTTGAATTGAGAAACCCAGCTGAGCCTCCAAAATATTTTCCTTTCTGATTTCCAGTAATTGGTCCAGTCCACAAGGCTCTCTTAGTCATCAGTGACTGCTTATATGGTGGCTCTATGTGTCCTCACCTGTAATCGAGGACACCTAGGTGAGGTTGTGGGTTCTGGGAAGGAGACTGACAAGGAAGCACTATGGAGACTCTCTCCACCTCTGTCACATGCAAAAAACTCCCCCCACCCCCAAACACACACACACAATCAGAGCAGGATTTGCCGACAGTGAGAACACAGCCTATGGGGTATTAGAAATTTTGTGGCCCACAAAGACCCTATCTTCTTAATTTGCCAACTAGAGTTTCACTCTAGAGTACCTCTTTATGGACACAGACAATTCCTTGTTGTATCTAGCCAATTAATCATTTATGTCTAAATGTCAATGACTTTAATCAGGTATTTAGAAGGAATTAATCTTAGTGCAAAGAACTTTGAGAATGACTTTGAGGAAAAGAGAAGAAAAGTTGGATTCTAGCTTTTATACAATTTTCTTCTCAGTGTTGGCTCTGAGGTATGGGGGAGTAAAATGTGAGATAACTTAAGAGCTTTATTGGCTAATGTTGTGTCCTCTTAGAGGCCCTGTGACCTTAGATTTCTTTTATTTGTTTCTCTTTTTAATTAGCTAAAAATTGTTGAGGCATTCTATGTTGTGTTTAGGCGTTCTATGCCATGAATCAGACCCTAGTGAACAAGAACATACCTAATTCTTGCTCTTATGGAACTAATAGTCTAGTGAGAGAGATGGATGTTAATCAAATAACGACGAACACTTAAAAATAGTAACCAGAGCTGGGATTGTGGCTCAGTGGTAGAGCATTTGCCTCGCACATGTGGGGTACTGGGTTCAATCCTCAGCACCACATAAAAATAAATGAATAAAATAAAATAAAGGTCCATCAACAACTAAAAAAATTTTTCAAAAAAGGTAACCAAAGAAGTTTATGGTGCTATGAGAGTTGAGGCTATTAGGAAAGACTTTTTGTATAATGGCATTATTAGTCTGTTTCCTATTGCTATAACAAAATACCTGAGGCTAACTACTTTTTAAAGAAGAGAGTTTTGGAGGATGAAAGTCCACACAGCAAGCATGGTGCTAACTCTGGCAAGGCTCCCTCCAACCCCAGGTGTGTTATATCACTGGCGACAGGATCATGGTAGGAGCATGCATGAAAAGGAACATGTGGTGAGATAGGAAGCCAGAGTATGGGAAAGGGCCAGGCTTGTTCTTTTCTAACAGCTAATCAAAGTCCCATGAGAACTACATTGCTAATCTCTTCCAAGGGCATGTCCCAGTGACCTAATGGCCTACCACTAAGCCCCTCCTCTTAAAGGTCCCACCACTTCACAACATTACCTCAGAGGGAACCAGCTTCCCAATACATGAACCCTTGAAAGACACACTGAATTCACATCCAGACAATAGTATTTCCATCCCCTTGCCTCCAAGGTTCATTCCTTTCATTTTTTGGGGGGGAGTGTGGGGGGGTTGCCAGGGATTGAACTCAGGGGCACTCGACCATTGAGCCACATCCCCAGCCCCATTTTGTATTTTATTTAGAGACAGGGTCTCACTGAGTTGCTTAGTGTCTCGCTTTTGCTGAGGCTGGCTGTGGACTCACGATCCTCCTGCCTCAGCCTCCCTAGCTGCTGGGATTACAGGTGTGCACCACTGCACCCAGCAGGTTCATTCCCTTCTCACAATGCCCAATGCACTCATTCCTTTCCCAATAGTCTAATTTGCTCAAAATAGCAGAGGATTGGATTGGAAAAGATGAGATTTGAGTCTAGGCAATGCATCAGGAAAGAAAATATTACACTTAGTAGCAATAATTGAGAAATGTGGAAGGCAGGATCATTTGGACTAGAGAAGAATTAAGTCAGGAGATATTTAGATGGTAGAATTTTTCCACTCCATTTTCTGACCCTTTATTGACTTTAAATACAAAGGAGACAGTATAGCATAAGATTAGGAGCCTGGCTCTGCCATCAGCACTGATCCTTACCAGCTACTTCCCCTTGGAAGGACTCTACTTCCTTATCTATCAAAGGGCCTTCTGGACCAGATGATCTTCTGAGTCTCATGGCTTTTTTTTTTTTTTTTTAAATTTTTTTTTAGTTGTTGATGGATCTTTATTTTAATCATTTATTATTTATATGTGGTGCTGAGGATTGAACCCAGTGTCTCAGGCATGCTAGGCAAGCACTCTGCCACTGAGCTACAGCCCCAGCCCCTCTCATGGCTTTTAACAATTCTGTGTTCTCATACTTTTTAGGCACCAGCTTAGTATTTCAAAACTACAAAATAGCCTGAGAAATCTCATGAAAATGGGAACTTGCATTTTTCTAGGATCATTATTTCCTTTTTTTTTTAATAAAATTTGAGCTGGTGAGGACTTATGTCATGCCAGGATGCGCCTCTGCCTGCTACTTGGCAAATTTCACAGAGGAGGTTCCTGATGCCCAGAAGTGAGGCAGTTTGTTCAAGTATAATTGTCGGAGAAGCACAGAGCCTGAACACAGCTCGTACCTCTCTGGTGTGTCTCAGTTGGCATCATCATCACGCTCTGCTGTTTTTTGTGTAGACATGCTCATAATTGACAGCCAGGTAGTAAACTCGGGACAACTATTGGAAACTGAAAAGCAGGGATTCAAATTCATTGGCAGTTTAGGTAAAGTTTGTAGTTTGGCTCATGCCACACAACACTGCTTTGCATAGCTTGGGGCTAAAGCTTACTGGAACTGCGTACTCTCATTTTAGTCTTCAATGGAGGAAGAAAAACTGAAGTTAGTAAAAAGAGAAACATCTTGCCTGTCAGGAACTCCTTGCTCTTTGGTATTTAGTTTGCTCTTTTCTGTCATTTTTGTCTCAAGGCATTAGTGCTGGATCTACATCCTCCTGGCTGTTTTGCAATCTTATCTAAGGAATCTATAAGCAGCTTAACCCTGTCAAATGTACTAACAGGACCTCTTCAGGAAGCACCAGATTTCTACTCCTCAAGCTATTGGCTGTGTCTTGCTTACATAAAGCTTATCACACTGCCCTGAGAAAATTTTCATCTTATCGTGGGCAGCATCATAAATAATGGAAAAAACTGTCTAAAACTGTTTGGGTGTTTTCTTAGGTTATTTAGAAATTTTCATCTTCGTTTACTAGACAAGAGACCTTTGACCTCTGGGATGACAGCATGAGGCGAGGTATGGCTTCTCCTCAGCCAGAGAAGGCCCATAATTACCCTGCAGATGCTTTCTATTATTTTTGTCGTGAAATCTTGGAGTGTAGTCATCAAGTGCATGGGAAACAAATTCAATTTGAGGAAAAAAAAAAACTTAACAAGGAGAATTCATTCCTCAAGTGGAAAACTCTTAAAAGTCTTTTATTTATCTGCCTATAATCTTAAGAATGAGTTCTTAATTAAGTTTTGTCATTGAAAATTTATTATTTTCTTAGGAAGTAATTTTAGAGAAAGCTTAGGTTATATGAAATTGTTTATATACTTAAAATTCTTCTAGGTAACTTTAAAGATAGATTTTGCCTGTTATTACAAGATGCCTACGGCTTAAAAATGAGATTCTTCTGAGCCTACTCACTTTCTGTTTCTAAAGCTCTTTGCATGCATTAACAGTCTTTACACATGAGGTCACTGTCTCCACCTTTGTATTATGGCCTAAACTAGAAGCGAAGGCTTGTTAACTCAAAGCCAGGTGCTTTTTATTCCATCTTGAATTTGTTCATTCTGTTATTCAATCTGAAATGTCCTTTCCCCTTAACTTCTGCCTGTGAAGACTGTGTTGTCTTTTAAGGTTCAGATCGAATGTCACCTTCTTCTATCTTCTAGGACTGACTTCTAAAAAGAAAGGTCTGTGACTATTTAGGGAGGGAAGCAGCGGTCACCAGTCACCTGTGTGTATTGTTGATGAAGTCATTCTGCACTAAACATCATTTTTTTTTTTTTTTGCATTATGATTCTGATAAATCCAGGAAATGCAATAGACATGGTATCTTTGGATTCTAATAAATCATTGATAAAGTCTCTCTTGATAGCTTTGCAGACGACATGATAGTGCAATTAGGGGAATTAGTAACTGGTTAAATGTTTGAAGCCAAAAATGACTGATTAATGGCTTTTGGCCTATGAAATTGCTTCCTGTGGAATGCTGCCAGGCATTTGTCCTTGGCTCTTAGAGGGGAAAAAAAATTATTAATGATGAATCAGTCGGGATGGATTTAGGTCATGCTATGGTAATGAAGAACACTGACGCCCCTCCCCTGCCCGTTAGTGGTTTAAAACAACAGAGGTTGGGTTTTCTTATACTTACAGTCCCCTGTGAGGTGCTGGGAGTATGGATAGGGGTCTTTGCTCTGTGTTTTTGTTGCATTCATTACTGGAACGTTGTTGGCTGCCAAGGCAGTAGAAAAAGAGAGGGTTAGGAAGTCCATGTGGGTGCTTGGTCACACCACATCTCCAGTGGGTGGGTGTGCAAGTTGGCGTGCCAAGTCCGATGTGTTTGTGAACAGCCATTAGCCACCACACCTGCAGAAACAAGGCAGCAGTGGATGATTCAAAATTGGATTTGGTGAACAGGATTTCCCATCCGATAAACTTGTATGACCCTGTACAAATCACTTCACTTTCCTCAGTCTGTTTGCTTGTCTGTAAAATAAGACTATCTATGATCTCAGTGCTTTAAGGTTTTTGTGAGATATCTTTTGCCTGGTACCTGATGTCCCTGAGCGTGGTGTCAGCTTTCTATATTGGTGTTTTATTGTTAGATGTATGAAAGATTTTGATCATAAAATCTTTACTATGGATACATCATTTATCAATTTTTTAAAAATTGGCTTCTTTTGTAAGGTTCAATGTAATTTGTTTTGAATTTCATATTGCATTTGCCTGATATATCCTTGCCAATCTTAAAATACAATATACCAAGTCTTTTATAGTAGCTCATTGTTATTTATTTAGTCTGAAAATTTTTTTTTTTTGTGTGTGTAGGCATTTGATCCGTTTATATTATTTTCATGACTTTTTGATTAATTTTTCTTTTGGGTGTCTTGCTTTATCATTTCTGTACTTCCCTTTTATTCTGATTTGTGATACACACATATGTATTACTTGCTGAGAACTTTCTTCATTATAAACATCCTGTTTTTCATTGTATTGACAGATACCTTACAGAAATAAAATCCCACCTGGCAAAGCCTCTCTTTTTGAAATACCAAGATCAAGAACAAAACTAGGCAGCTTTCTATATCTGCAGGTTCTGCCTTTGTAGTGTCCTGCAGCAATGCAGATATAGAAGTGTCTCAGGGTAGTGCAGAGCGACAAGACACACCCCAGGCCCCTGAGCGCAAAAGGAGAGCAAGCACAGGTGCTGAGCGCCTGCTGTGGATTAAGGAGGATTATTTAATTTTGTACTGGAATCCAGAGTGCTGTAGCATCTAAAGCTTCATGTTATTACATGGATGGTTCTTCTTATTGCATGGTATTTTTGTTGTTTATGGAGGTGATTTGTTGGGGAAGTTTTTAGAATGTTCTTTTGTTTCTTAGCCAGAAGCTCAAGGGCATTTCTTTGTTCCCCAAAGGACTGAGAATAGTGCTCCAACTCAAAGGATTAGCATTTAGGAATTTCAGGCACCAGTTGGCAGGCAAGGGAATCTATAAACTCCCCAGCCTGAATCCAGGATGGATGTTAAGAAGCCATTTAGGAATTGTAGGTGAGACCTCTGGGAGAATTTCTGAGAAACAACAAACTCAGTCTCTGGAGTTGTTTAAAGCATTTGCAAAATTCAAGCACTCTAGCTCAACACAAATGCACATGATGTAGTGAACAGAATCTCGATAGGTTATTAAGAATTACAGCATTAAAAACCACCCCATGATTCTAATAGCTAGGCTCTGAGCAGTGTTAGATCTGCGAGCAGCAGCTGCAGCGTGGAGATAAACACCAGCCTGTGCACGTGCTCCTGTGGCGGGGCCTGTCAGTGTCGCTTTTCAGCCACACCTGCTCTCCCAGATGGCGGCCCCTGCAAACAGCCTTGGCCCTTCAAGGAAGGACAGTCCCAGATTGTTTCGTAGAGGATTACTGATGGGAAAATAACTACCCATCATCTCAGGGAACATTCTTGTGTGGTTCCTTTATCACGCATTGGAAAAGGTCCCGCTTTTTCTTTCTTCCGAAAGACACCAGTTCTGCCAACCTTAAGTCTTGCAACATAGGCACATTCATTGGTACCCAATTGGATTTACACAGTCTTTGTAAAAACTTCCAGGGGCTCTGTGGGACCCTGATGACCGAGAGTAGGGCTACTGAGCCTGAACTGCCTGTGGGATTTGAGATTACTCCATTCAGGGTGCTGCTGGGGCTAAATCTAAAAGGTAGCTCAGCTTACCTATGGCCTTTGATTTCTATATTTTATTTATTTATTTTTTTATGTGGTGCTGAGGTTCAAACCCAGTACCTCATGCATACGAGGCAAGCACTGTGCCACTGAGCCACAATCCTAGCCCCATGTCCTTTAATTTCTAGAAACTCTCTTCCCTCATTGCTCTCCCAGCACAGCCCAGGCTGCTTCACCTCCTTTCTCTCTATTCTTTCTCAAGTCTCTTCCATGCATTTCTCTTCCTGGTTCCTGAAATGCTGCTGCCTTTAGAGACATATCCTTGACCGTCTGCATGCTGTCTGTTGTCCATCTGCAGTCCTGACTTCAGCCCCATATCCACACTGCTGTCTCCTATTGGGACTTCTTCTGGGTCTCCTATGAGCACATCACACCTCCCTCATTCCCTGTGATCTCTGTCTTAGTTACTAAATTTTACATCTCCCAGTATTTAGCTCCCTCCTGCCCCAGTCTTCTCTGGGGATTATCAGTCTGTCCTCATACCAGCTTTGTTCTCTTTTTCTTTATCTTTTCTCTGTAACACCTTTCTGCGTTCCTTTCCAGAAAAATCTACGTAAAAAATTTTCTTGCTCGTTGCCTAAAACGTTTGTGGAACTTCACTTGTCTCTCACCTCCCCATGCTGGAATTTATAAACATGACTGAAGACCTGCTGGGTTCTAAGGGTCTTGGACCCCCGGAGTCCAATGTGGGGGATACACTGGTTAGTTGACATTTGAGGTGGTGCAATAAGATAGATGCTAAGTCCTAGGTCTTTGATCCACTTTGAGTTGAGTTTTGTGCATGGTGAGAGATAGGGGTTTAGTTTCATTTTACTGCATATGGATTTCCAGTTTTCCCAGCACCATTTGTTGAAAAGGCTATCTTTTCTCCAATGTATGTTTTTGGCATATAAAGATGTTTAATATGAAGAATGTAATCTGCTTATAATTTTGTGCAAAGTTAGAAAAATTATGATTGTAACCATTTTTTTTCTATTTGCCTCAACAAATGTTTTCAGTGAACAGTGTGTACAGCTTCTGAAAATTTGTTTTTTTCTGTTATGTTCGATAACATGTATTAAAATGCAACTTTTGGGAAAAATAAAAATAAATAAATAAATAAATAAATAAATAAATAAAAGAAGTCACTTTATTAAAAAAAAAAAAAAAAGATAGATGCTAAGTGCTGTGAGAACCCGAGGAGGGAATTGCTGACCCTCCATTTTCAGGACCTCAGCAAGGGTCAGTGAGCAGGGAGCAGCTTGTGGCCCTGGTGACACCTGTGATGATGTACTCCTAAGCAGCCGTGAACTTGCCAGAGCTTTCTTTTTATTGGCCTACCTGACCTGCAATCCTGTCTTGCTTCTTCCAAACTTATCTGTCATCTATTACTCCACAGAGTGAAGTCAGTTTCATTTCCCCTTTTTTCCTCTTTCCAGATCTCAGAGGAAATTCAGGACGCATATTGAACTCCAACAAATATACCTTGCAAAATACAAACAAATCTTCAATGGTGCCCTCTTATAATGAACCTTTGGGTTCTGCCACCTTTAATAACCTTCTCATCAGAGATCATCCCCTGTCCTGAAGTCCTGGCCTCCATCCCCTGTGCATTTTGTCTTTTGCCATGTGCTGTTCAAATCATGCAGCCTTTCTCTTTGCTGGTGAAAATAATCCTGAAGTCACAGTTTACTATGTCAGATCAAATGGTTATTTCAGAATGCAGTGGGGAGACAAGGTCTCACCCAGGAGCTGGAACCATGAAAAGAAGTAAGCATATTGGTCACCACCCCATCTCGTGGAATTTGGCAGGGTTTAGGAGCTGACTTGTAGGAGGAACTCATGGATGATGAATTTGGGGGATTGAAGGGAGTTTGGTGCTCATTTAGCTCAACACTTCTATTTTACAGTGACAGAATGGCCCAAAGAGGTAAAATGATAAGTTCTTGGTGCACAGAGATTTAGTGGTCAGTGTCTGGAAGCCAGTCTGCCTGACACCCTCCCTTTCTAATAGTTCCCTTTCTATTACACTGTCATCTGGGAACTCATGACTTATAACGTAACTTGTAAGCAGCTCTGTTGCTCGTAGTTGTGAACCTTAAACCTTATTATCACTGCTTTATGTATTCTAATTATAGATGAGGAAACTGTGAAGAGAATGGTGCAGAGCTGGAGTGACCATTAGTAGTCACAGCAGTGGTAAAGGGTGCTCAGTGATGGCAGGGCTCTAACTATTCAGTGTTTGGTTTCTGCTGCCCGGCCTCTTTGTTCTCTCACCTGATAGCTAAGCTCGATTCTCTAGCTTTTCCTGTGAACTATTCTATATTGGTCCAATAAATTCTTTTTTAATGTAAGCCAGACAGAGTTGTCCACACCAAGAACCCTGACCACTGCTGTCCAGATAGAGGGTAGAAATATTTGAAACCAATTCCACAGGATAAATTTTCTGCAGTGGAAAAATGATGTATATAAATTAGCTTTTCATCACTACAATAAAATACCTGAGGTAATTCTTATAAAGAAGAAAAAGTTTTTGGCTCAGAGTTTTAGATGTTTTGGTTCATAATTGGGCAGACACATTGCTTGATCTGACCTCATAGGAAGCAAAAGAGGAAGAGGAAGGAGCCAGGGTCTTACTATCCCCTTCAAGGGCCTACTCCCCCAAACCTGGTGTTTTACCACTAGGATCCACCTCCTGAAAGTTCCACCACCTCCCAATGTCACCACCAAGGGAACCAAGCCCATAACACATGGGTCTTTGCCGGCACATTCAACTTCCAAACTACAGCAAGTGACAAGGGCAAGGAAGATGGGGTAGAGAGGTGGTATCTTGAAGGAGGATATATATCTTGTCTTTCCTTCTCATCCAGCAGAGTTGGCTGCAAAGGATAACAGAATATATAGAAAAGTCTGGGTTTAAGGACAGAAGGGAATGTGTGTACCCTTCTCCTCTGGATCTCCAGGAAGATACTGCCTCACACAGGATCCTTATGCTGACAGAAGAGGAAGTTGAAGGTTGAGATGGCTTCATTGTGTGCTAGGGAGAGGGGAGGACCAAGACAGGCCATCTAATCTTCTGTTGCCCTTGGGACAGCTAAGTTTCCTATATCCTATGGAAAGCATGGAGGTTGACTGAGGGAGAAAGAAGGATGAGGCTAAATAGCCCCAAGAATAAGACAGCCAGTAGACCCAAGGGGCCTATGGGTTCTACCCAGAGTTCTTGCAGCAGAAAGTGGTATAGGTATCACAGTCAAAGGCAAGGTGGGTATATAGACACCTAAGCAGAGCAGCCTAGAAAGATGGTCATACATGAAAACCAGGCAGAGCTAAACAACTCAGGGCATCTTGGGGAGAAGAGGAGACAATTTCATACTAAACACTACTACTCTCAAGGTCAAGATATTTTATAACTTGCTGGAACTCAGGTCAGTCTAGCAGGGAAGAAGAAATGGGTGGGAGGAGGAAAATATGGAACTGATATAATGAAATTAGCAATGATTGAGAAAAATCCCAAGTACAGATGGTTCCCAACTTGCCATGGCTCAACTTCCCATTTTTTTGTCTTGACAATGATGTAAAAGCAATACATGTTCAGTAGAATGTACTTCCAATTTTGAATTTAATCTT
The DNA here is from genome assembly GCA_004024805.1 of Geosciurus inauris. NCBI lineage: Eukaryota > Metazoa > Chordata > Mammalia > Rodentia > Sciuridae > Geosciurus > Geosciurus inauris. The sequence continues at coordinate 75,259 of PVHX01006248.1, forward strand.
TCTCAGACTAGTAATGTGCAATATGATACTCTTGTGATTCTGGGCAACTTCTAGTCAGCTCTGTGATCATGAGGGAAGGGATAGACACTCTGTACTGTGGTGTTGCTAAGGTACAATGCAGGTTCTGTTTATTAAGGGATTTTTTGATTTATGGTATTTTCAGCTAACAATGGATTTATCAGGATGTAACCCCATTGTAAGCTGAGAGTATCTGTATTTTGTTTATCTAGAATCAACTAATATTTTATATCACTTGTGAACTTGAGTTAACAAAGAAAAACAGTGACATTTTGGCATACTTGAGATTTTTTTCCTTTGAGATATTTGACTTACTACTGCTTGTAGTGAGTTGGGCCTTGGATAGATCCTATTGTTAAGGAGGTACTATCCTTGCTGGGAGGATGCACAGCTGCATAGCTTCATCTCTGAACCACATTTCTGTGCTGCAGGGGGCAGGTGGCCCTCAGCCTTCTGGAGATGTGTTAGCTCTGCATGCAGGCATATGCAGCTGGGAGGCAGCTGCATGGGTAAACAATTAACTAGGGGTACACAGTGCAGTCTGAGAAATGTGATGAAAACTAGTCAGGAGGACACTAGCACCCCAGATGCACTGTGGAGCTGCTAGCAGAGGGAACTGGAGAGGCATGTGGGTTTCCCTTCTTTATTTTCTTGCCATTTTGTACTTGCAGCTGTTTTTCTGTTTTTTCTTTTCCTTCCAAATTAAAGACCTTTCCAGGATAACAGTGCAAACTGGATGTTGGAAATACCTGTTGCTCCTTATCCTGGGTTTGAAGGGCATCTTAGCTGATTAAGTACATGGGTCTGGCAAACAAGCATTTTAGAGGGATTTAGCATTGCCTACAATTTTCCATCACCAGGACTTTCTTTGAGTTTTACTTTTATAAAAATGTTTTTATTAGTGCATTATAGATATACATATAGTGGGGTTAATATTGACATAATCACACATGTGTGGAATATAGTTTGCACCATTTCAGGCCAGTACCTTCTCACTCTTTCCCCTTCTCCTATTCCACTGTTCCTCCTCCTCTACTCTGCTGGTCTTCCCCCCTTCTATTTATTGATTTTGTAAATTAGTACTTTATGGATATACACAATGGTGGGATTCACAGTGGTACATTCACACATGCACACAGCATAATTTGGTCAACCTAGTTCTGCTGTTCTTCCCCTTTCCTGTCCTAGCTCTTCCCCCTCAGCCTCCCGCCTCCATTCCACTAATTTATCTCCTTTCCATTTTTATGGTGTCACTCTCCTCTTTCTCCCTTTATTTTGTTTTGCATATGAGATAAAACATTTGACCCTTGACTTTCCAAGTCTGACTTATTCACTTAACATGATGTTCGTTAGCTCCATCCATTTACTGGCAAATGCCATAATTTCGTTCTTCTTCATAGCTGAGTAAAACTCCATTGTGCCTATATCACATTTTCTTTATCCATTCATCTGTTGATGGGCACCTGGGCTGGTTCTATAATTTGGCTATTGCAAGTTGTTCTGCTATAAACAAGGATACTATATCACTATAGTATGCTGACTTTAGTTTTTTTGGATAAATACCTAGGAGTAGGATAACAGGGTCATATAGTAGTTATATTCCTAATCTTTGGAGGAATCTCCATACTGCTTTCCAGAGAGGTTGTACTAATTATCAGTTTCACCAACATGTATGAGTATACATTTACCTCCACATCCTTGTCAGCATTTATTATTATTTGTATTCTTGATAATTGCCATTCTGACTGGAGTGAGATTAAATCTCAGTGTAGTTTTGATTTTCATTTCCCTGATTGTGAGGGATGTTGAACTGTTTTTCATACATTTGTTGGCCATTTGTATTTATTCTTTTGAGGAATGTCTGTTTAGTTCTTTTGCCCATTTATTGATTGGGGTATTTGCTTTTTGGTGTTAAGTTTTTCTGAGTTCTTTATGTATTCTGAATGTTAATCCAATATCAGAGGAGTAGCTGGCAAAGATTTTTTCCCCCATTCTGGAGACTGCTCTTAATTTCTTCCTTTTCTGTACAGAAATTTTTAATTTGATGCCATATCATTTATTGATTCTTAGTTTCATTTCTTGATTTGTAGGAATCTTTTTAAGGAAGTCAATACCTGTGCCAATATGTTGGAGTGTTGGCCCTATGTTTTTTTTCCAGCAGTTGCAAAGTTTCAGGTCTAAATCCTAGGTCTTTGATCCATTTTGAGTTGATTTTTGTGCAGGGTGAAAGATAGGGATTTCATTCTTCTGCATATAGATATTAATTTTTCCCAGCACCATTTGTTAAAAAGGCTGCCTTTTCTCCAACATATGCTTTTGGCACCTCTGTCAAGGATCAGATGATTGTATCTATATGGGTTTATCTCTATGCCTTCTATTCTGTTCCATTTGTCTTTATGTATGTTTTGATTCCAATACCATACTGTTTTTGTTACTTTAGCTCTGTAGTATAATTTGAAGTCAGGTATTGTGATGCCTCCAGCATTGCTTTTTTTGCTTAGAATTGCTTTGGCTATTGTGTCTTTTATTCTTCCAAATGAATTTTAGGGCTGGTTTTTCTAGTTCTGTGAAGAATATTAAAATCCTTAAAAAGTATTAGCAAATAGCATTCAAAAACAGAGTAAGCACCATGATCAACTGGATTTCCTCTAAGGAAGCAAGACTGGTTCAACATATGCACATCAGTAAGTATAATTAACCACATAAATAAAGTTAAGGACAAGAATCATATAATCATCTCAATAGATACAGAAAGAGCCTTTGACAAAATTCAGCATCTGTTCATTTTAAAAACCCTGGAGAAACTAGGGATAGAAGGAACTTATCTCAACATTATAAAGGCTATGTGTGACAAACTCACAGCCAACATCATACTGAATGGAGAAAAACTGAAAGCATTTCCTCTGAAATTAGGAACAAGACAAGGCTGTCCATTCTCACCACTTCTATTCAATATAGTTCTTGAAACTCTAGCCAGAACAATCAGAAAAGAGAAGGAAACTGAAGGGATATAAATAGGAAAAGAAGAAGGCAAACTGTCTCTGTTTGCTGATGGCATGATCTTACATGTGGAAGATCCAAAAAATCTCCACTAGAAGACTTCTGATGATAAATGAATTCAGCAAAGTAGCAGGATACAAGATTGACATACAAAAATCAATAGCTATCCTATACTTCAATAGTGAATCTGCTCATAAAGAAATCAGGAAGACTGTCCAGTTCACAATAACCTCAAAAACAAACAAACAAAAAACCATAACAACAACAACATGAAACAAAAACTTCAGGAATAAATATAACCAAGGGGGTGAAAGACCTCTACAATGAAAACTATAGAATGATCAAGAGACAAATTGAACAAGACCTTAGAAGATGGAAAGACCTCCCATATTCTTTGTTAGGCAGAATTAATATTGTTGAAGTGGTCATACTACTAAAAACATTAAGCAGATTCAATGCAATCCTTATTAAAACACCAATGACATTCTTCACAGAACCAGAGATGTGAGAGTTTTTTTTGTTTTTTTTTTTTTTTTGCTACTGTTGAAAACAACACATGTGCATATGTTGTTTTTGGTTTTTGCTACTCAGTGCTTTACCATTGAGCTACATCCCAGCCCTTTTTATTTTGTATTTTGAGACAGGGTCTCATTCAGGACTCACTAAGTTGCTGAGACTGGCCTTGAACTTGCAATCTTCCTGCCTTAGCCTCCAAAGTTTCTGGGATTACAGGCATGTGCCACTGTGCCGAGCTGAGGTGTGTGTGTGTGTGTGTGTGTGTGTGTGTGTTTAAAGCAGGAAGACTCAGCGAGGAGACGGTCTGCTTGGGAAATTATGTCCTGATAGACCTGATGATGAGGAAGACCTCACTTTGGGCCTTTTCTAAGCACTCACAAACACGAGAGAGGCTAGTATGTTGAATAAAGAGAAACAACAGGACTAATAATTTTTTTTCCTCAATTCTCTGATTTCCCCATCTACCAACACTGCTTACTGCCTCATGAACCAATTCTTTGTAGCAAGGCCCTGTACATGCCATGTCACCTTGGAGACTGTAGGAGGAGTGGGATGTGTTGCAGATGGGAATCAGGTGAGACCGGAATTAGGAAGAAGAAAGTGCATCACAGGACGCTACTAAAGCAGCCCCCGGCTCTAAGGTGAAATCTGGTATTTTGGTTTGCACTGGAGTGGAAATAGAATCCCAGCATCATTTAGACCACATTAAAGTAAATCCATGTCACCTTTGAAGGAAGTTTCAAGGATCTGGTAACTTAGGAGATCTTTAGATTGGACATGAGATAAACCTGAAAGAGACCCCCCTGCCCCTGAAAACCCTCTTGAGCTGTTCTGAATCCACCTCATGGGGAAATTGAGGAGCTGGAGCTATGCTAATCTATGATGTTCTTGGAGAAGTAGTTTGATTCCACAGAGAAAGTACAGCCCTGAGTTTGGGGCATATGTAATCATAATTTTGAAATGAACCTTTTGTAAATGATTCTGACCTATCCCTTCACCTGTCTGTGCCTCAGTTTCTCCTCATGGACACCTGACCACTTAACAATCCCTCCTTTATTGGGCATGCTCTGAGGATTAACTGAAAATCAAATCCTAAGCATTTCCACACATGAAGTCATGGTCCATGAGTGCTTAAGAACACTACTACTTCAGTGGCATTTCATTTCTATATGTTAATTGAATATAAATATTCTCTCTTGCCCATAATGATTCTTAAAATAATTGTGTGACATATTTAATTCAATGAAAAAGAGTGTCAGCCTGCTTCTGGACCTCTTTTAGATACACTAAGGCCAGAGAGTCAGGTGCAAAGAATTAAGTCCATCATCTAGATGCTGGCTTCTTGGTATTGTATAGGAAAATGATTCAGATGATTAAATCACATCTTTTTCAGCCTTGTGTCTTGGGCTGTCTGTGTGTATGTTTGTGTGTTGCACTGTTTGTGTTAACCACGAGCTGCTAAGTTATACATGGGCTGAATCTTCCTCCTTGAGGATGTGTTCAGGCCCCAAGCTCAGCTTTGTGGAAAATTTTCCACTTCTTGACTCTGGCATTCCAGGTGCAGATTTCTGTTCCTCATTTCTTCCTCTGATGACACATCCCTTTCTGTTCTTGTACCTCTCACCATGTGGCTGGAGACGGATGGGCTGAAACGATTAGTCCCACAGACCCTCAAGCGCCAGCCCTGCTTCGGCAGCACCTGCTACCCCTTTATTTCTTGTTTCTCTCAACCTCAGATCTTGCCCTTTTACTCATCTGCCATCTGGCAGCCACCGTACATTCCATTCCATCACCAGGGGGATGTGGCCAGGGGCGAGCCAGAAATGGCGCTTGCCTTGGTTCACAGACCAACTTCCAGGAGGCCACGGCCCAGAAACTCAGGGGATGGTATACAGCCCAAAGAGCAGGTAAGGAAATACAGGAAGTGGCTTTCCTCTGTGCCCCATCATTAAATCCCACTCACCTTGACTGTCATCCAGTTAAGGATATGTGACTCTAAAAAAAAAATGGTGGAAAAATATGCATAGCATTTTAATCATTTTGCCGTGTACAGTTTGGGGACATTAGGTCCATTTTACGTTATCAGGTGCCATTTCCACCATTCATTTGTGAACTCCTTTTATCTTGCAAAACGGAAACTGTTCCCTTTCTACAATGGCTTCCAATTTTTCCATGCCCTCAGTACCTGGCAACCACTGTTCTACTTTCTGTTTCTGATTTTGACTACTCTATGTACCTCGTATAAGTAGATTTATACAGCATTTGTTCTCCTGTGACTGGCTTATTTCCCTTGGCATGTAATGTCCTCAAGGTTCATCCACATTGTAGCATATGGTCAGCATTTCCTTCCTTTTTCAGGCTTAATAATATGCCCTTGTATGTATGCACCACATGTTGTTTATCCTCTCCTCAGCTGATGGACATTTGGGTAAAGGTTGCGACTTCTGTGTGAGTACAATATTTGGGGAGCCAGAGCATACTCAAGGTAGTTTAAGCACCATGAACATTTATGATCAGATGGATTTGGTTGCAATCACAGCTCTGTTCCTTTTGAGTATGACCTTAAAAAGTTACTTAGCTTCTCTTTAAAAAAACACTTTGGACTAGGGTGTGGCTCAATGGTAGAGTGCTTGCCTCATGTCTATGAGGTACTGGGTTCGATTCTTAGCACCATATATAAATAAATGAATAAAATAAAAGTTCATCAACAGCTAAAAAATATTTTAAAAAACCACTTTTAAAAATGCAAAGTATATCTTGAAAACAGAAGAGAGCATAAACTTACACACTCAATTCAAGGAGCATCAATTTAATAATAACACAAAAATAGAACAAGCAACCATTTACTAACCACCAGACTAAGAAATTGAATGTTACTCAAACCTTTTTTTTTTTTTTTGGTACTGGGGATTGAACTCAGGGGTACTTGACCACTGAGCCACATCCCCAGCCTTATTTTGTGTTTTATGTAGAGACAGGGTCTCACTGAGTTGCTTAGCACCTCGCCATTGCTGAGGCTGGCTTTGAACTCGCGATTCTCCTGTCTCAGCCTCCCTAAGTGCTGGGATTACAGGCTTGAGCTCAAACCTTTGAAATTCTTTAGAATCTCTGCTGGAAGACTCTTCCCACCTCTGTCCCGAACTATTATCTGAATTCTGTGTAAGTTATTCCCTTGTTTTTCTTTGTAGTTTTACCATACATGTAGATCTCTGAGCAATGCATTATTTTGTTCTGTGGTGACTTTTGAACTCTATATAAATGAAATTGCAGCTTTTCCCCTACTATAAACTATACTGTTATGAACTTCCTGGTATATATTTCCTTGTACACACATGCCAGAGTTTCTCTAGATCATCTTCATAGAGATGTGATTACCCAGGCATAAGGCATGTGCATGTTTGACTTTACCAAAGCTCACTTGTTTTCTGAACTGATTATCCTGAGTTGTGTTCCCAGTAGGAGTGGGAGCTATCAAAATTCCCATCTAGTTATGTCTTTGCCAATATCTGGCAATGTCATTTAAAAATTTTTGTCAATATGATGAGTGTGAAATAGTTTTAACTCTCTTTTCAAATATTTAATCTCAGCTATCTGTATTAAGCACTTTTACAGTGGCAAGTATAATGTATATGGTGCACAAATGAGAATAATTTTGAAACAAGATTATCCTTTCATGAATGCGAACCGAGTGGAGTATCACAGATACTTTCTAATTCTGTTATTGATGAGAACCAATGCTGATATAAATATTGGTTAATCCCTAAGATGACTTCTTTGCCTTCATGTAAGTAGGAATTGGGGACCTTTGGGTACACAGCTCCACACCAGGGTGTCAATTCAGAATTATAGATTAGGCATCTACTGGGGATATGACAAAGGATGTGGAAAATATAGGTCTTAATTGAATTGTGAAGGGGAAGAGAAACATGTGGGTCTGTTGAGTTCCTGGTAGGGGAATGATACTTTCCAATATATCAATCCCTACAATATGTCCTTCAAAGTAGGGGTAACATCTGAGTTCTCACAGAAGGGGAACCAGAGTGGTTGAGTCAGTCAACAAAAAATATATTTTAGTTCCAATATATTTTAGTTCCAATGTGTTCCAAACATTGTCCTTGAGTATAAAATGAATATACAAAGTTTCCACCCTCAAGAATTTTGTACCCAGTCTGGCAGGGGAAACAGATGTGACTACATCTGTAATTGTATTTTCATGTGTTCAGGGGTGGTTAGGATAGAGGTATATGGTAGATATAGGGAAAGGTTCTCTGAGGAGGAGATACTTGGACCAAGTGTTGATAAGTTAATAAACTCCTCAGGGAGCACGCAGTAACATTTCAAGTGCAGAAGGCTTTGTGAGCAAGGTGGCGACTCAGTAGAATAGCATCCCCTCTCACAGGGGAGTGGAAGGAGTGCAGAACATGGTCTAAGGGAATGACGGGGTACAGGCAGGGATGAGAAAGGGGAGACCCAGGCAGGGGTTAAGTCTTGCTGGAGTTATAGACCAATGAAGGGAGTCTGAAATTTGTGGGAAACTTTGATAAAGCAGAGAATTTACATGGTTAGATTTGGGTTCTAAGACAAATTGCTTTAATGGCTATATGGATTAGAAGAACAAGGCTCAGGGCAGGAAAATTAGAATATGGTAATGATATTTCAAAGAGATGAGGGAGTCCTGAATCAGAGTGAGGTAATGAAGACACATTCAGATTCTGCTTGAGTGCTGTTGACTAGTGGACATGGTGGGTGAGAATGTGGTCAGTGTCCAGGATACCTCCTGTTTTTTGTTTTCTTTTGTTTTGGTGATAGACAAGATGACAGCACCACTAACTGAGATAGTGAATAAATGAAGAGAGGAGGGTTTGGGGTAGGCCATGATGATGCTTCAGGGAAGGACATGTTGGCCTTGTGGTGTCTGTAGGACATTCAAGTAACAATGTCCCGCAGGATCTTAGAGTTTCTAGGGTAACTAGTTCATTCTGGTTTGCCTGAGATTTTTCTCAGTTTTAAAACAAAAAGTGGCATGTCCAAAGAAGTCCTTCAGTCCTGAGAAAACTGGGGTCATCTATAACTCAGTAAAGTCTGGACTGGAAAGACTGATTTGGAATTTATGGAAGCCATAGGGATGGGTGAGCCTCCATCGGGGATGTGGAGAGTAAGAAGGGATAGCTCTTGAGCAGACTAACCTTTATTGATAGCAGAGGAAGAAATTCATGAAGAAACCTCAGAAATGAAGCCTAGAGTGTCAGGGAGAGATTTAAGCAGGTGAGGCGGAAATATTTGTAAATGAAGGAGAGGCCAACTATGGGGTGACCCAGAGCAAGGAAGGTGGCGTACGCTTTTAAGAAGCTCTATGGTGGACTGACAGAGAGAAGAGCTAGCTAGTTTGGGAAATAGGAATGAGAGACAATTTTGAAACAATTGGAGAAATGTGATCTGGTTTATATGGCAGAAGTTAATGTAGAAAGACAGTCTGAAGATGTAAGGGGGGATAACTGTTGGAGCAATTGTGGAGGCTGGGGTCAACAGACCCCTCTTTTGAAAGCAAAGGCAGCGTGTGTAGCAAGGGTAGGTAGCCACTGGCTACAGAATTAGGATTTGAATCAATGTCTGCCAGACTTCAAAAGCCATATTATTTCCACCTTATCATAGAAAAATCCATATAAGCTCACTAAAAAAAAGAGGTATTACACATATGCATAATCACTTAGTGCTATGCACAGACAGATAATGTGCTGTGGGTGAAATTGGGGAAGTGATGAGAGCAATTGGAGCCAGGTGTAGTTCATCTGGGATGCTTAACAGGAAAGTTGAACTTTGAACAGAATTCTCAGAGAACAGAAGAACAAAGTAAAGCAAAGTTAGTTTAAAATAAAAAAAAATAAGTAATTTAAATCATACTTTCCTTAAGAAACTTTATTTGATACAGTAAGAAATTTGCTTCTTATTCTTACTGCTTTATAGATTCTCAATAGATGAAATGGATGCGGAAACATATTATTCCTATAATAGCAAGTTACTTGTCTCTCCTGTATCCATTTTTAACTGAGACTATGGCCTCTTAACTAACAAATATCCTATTCTTTCTTGCTAATGTATTTGACCAAGGTCAGGCCAATGAGATACAATCAGAAGTGATAGTGCAACTGCTAGTTGTGCCTTTATTGGGAGAGACGTGTCTTCCTTTCTCTCCATAACCAACCCTGCTGCTTGGAATATAGAATAGTAATGGTATGTCATCCTGGTCTATAACCACAAGTTCAATATCCTAGGAGTATACAGTGGCAGTATAGATGGAACTTGGATCTGTAACACCTAGAGGTTACCATATGGAAGCCATTGCTAATTTGGATTTATGTTAGAGAAGTTGAGCCATATACCCACTTATAGTAAAATTACTTGTTTTATTTACAGAATTCATATGCTTTTCTAATATTGTAGTGATATCTGAATTTTTTCCCATTTCAGTCCTAAATAAAGGCTTCCAAAGAGTGTGTCCTTATGAATTTCAATTCCTTTGCCTGAAACTTAGCTTAATGTCATAGGCAGGTACAAAAGTACCAAGTGTAAAGGGTGGGGCAGGCTCCACTTTGGTCCAGATCATCTTCGTCCACCATCTTTATCCAAAGTCATCATGTGCACTACATATTTTCTTCTTTATTTCATTTTTTAGGAAGCTGCTGAAGAATTGGTTTATCAAAATTAGCATTGCATTTTAGTTGTGAATGACAGAAAATCTGCCTAGATAGTGGCCTAAACAAGTTCAGATTTCAGTTTGTGTGTGTGTGTGTGTAATAGGAAGGCTGGGAGTAGGCAGTTCAGAGCTTTACAATGCACTCAGTGACCCCATAGGCCACCTCTGTTTTTCTACCCCGCAATCTTTAGCATATGGTTTTTGTTCTCATGCCTATCACTTCATGGTTCTACTTCAGGCATCACATCTGCGTTCTAGGCAGGAAAAGGGGGGAAAGTGAAGAAAAAAAGTGCAAGCCAACTGAGTTGGCTCTCCCATTTTCGTAAGAAAGTTTTATAGTGATATATAACACACAGAAAAGCTCACAAATCACAAGTATACAGCCTGATAGATTTTAACAAAGGAACACACTAGGGTAATTGACACTCAAAACAAATGCCAGAACATTCCAAACCACCAGAATCTTCCTTATTCTCCCAGAAGTCCCTGTTACACACCTAGAGGAAAAGCATAGATTAATGTTGCTTGTTTTGAACCTTGTGGAATTATATCACATGTATTCTTTTGTGTCTTCCTTCTTTTGCTTAGCAAAATGTTTTGTGAGATTCACTTATACTATTATACGTTAACTGCAGAACATTTACTCATTTACTTATGGCTCCATTGTTCTAATGTGGGAATACAATTTTTTTTAACCCATTTCAGTTATTGGCAGGCATTCAAGTAGCTGGCAGATTTTAGCTATTATGAATAATGTTGCAATAATCATTCCAGTATAAGTCTTTTGGTGAGCATATGTACACATTTCTGTGGATATATATCTAGATGAAGAATCCACTGTGCTTATGTTTAGCTATGATATGGCCAAGTGATTTTCTGGACTATTTGTACCAATTTACCCTACTAGTAGCAATGTATATAAGCTTCATTTGCTTCGCATCCCTGTCAACACTTGGTACAGTAGTTGAGTATCTCCCATTTTTTCTGCAGGGAATACATTCCAAGACATTCTGCAGATGCCTGAAACCATGAATAGTTTTTTCATATATGTTTTCACATGGTTTTTTCTATACATACATACCTGTGATAAAGTTTAATTTATAAATTAGGAACAGTAAGAGGTTAACAAAAACAACTAATAATAAAATATAACAATGTATAAAAGTTATTTAAAACGTATAATTTATTTCTAGAATTTTCCATGTAATATTTTTGGAGCATGGTCAGCTCTGGGAACTGAAATTGTGAAAAGCAGAGCTGTGGATAAAGAGGGACTACCACATTATCTGTCTCTTCAATTTTATCCATTCTGGTAGATGCACAGTAGTAATTTTTATTACATTGGTAATTCATGAATTAAGCTGAGCAACTTTTCATATGCATATATTTATTGGCTACTTATATACAAAGTACTTTTTATATTTTTTGTACAGTTGTCATTGTTTTTTCTTTTTCACATTGTTTTGTAAAGTTTGCTTCTGGATGAGTCTCATATTGGTTTGCTAGGGCTGCCATAACAAAATACCACAGACTGGATGTCTTATTTGTTTTCTTACAGTTCTAGAGTCTAGTAGTCCAAGTCAAGGTGTCAGCAGGGTGAGTTTCTCCAGTGGCTTCTCCCCTTGGCTTGAGGACAGGAGCCCTGTTGCAGTCTCTTCACATGGGTAACCCTCTGTACACACACACCTTTGCTGTCTCTGTAGGTCCTAATCTCCCTTTCTTATGAGGACACCAGTCACATTGATTGAGGCCCATTCTAATGGTCCTATTGCAACTTAATTATCTTCTTAAAGTGTTTATCTTTACATATAGTCACATTGGAGATTAAGGCTTCAACAAATTAATTTTGTAGGAACATAATTTAGTCCACAAGTCCTTGTTGAATGTACATGCTGTAAACACGTCCTCTACTTTGTAAGCTGCCATTTCATCCTCTTAATGGTGTCTTTGATAAACAGGAGTTCTTTACCATAATGTTGTTTAATTTATCAATCCCCCCCTTAGCACTTTTGGGGACCTGTTTAAAACTCTGCCCACTCCAAAGTGATGAATTTGCTCTATTGTTTTATTCTAAAAGCTTGATCATTTTGCCTTTGACATTTGAATATACAATATATCTGGAATAGATATTTTTATATGGTATGAGGGAGGAGTCAAGATTATTTTTGCCATAAAGATTTAACATAGTTTATTGAAGAGACCATTCTTTCCCTATAGCCTTGCAGTCTCACCATTGTTTTAAATCAGTTGTCTGTATTGCCGTGAATCTGTTTCATTATTCTATTTGTGTATCCTTGAATCCATATTACATTATCTTATTTAATAAAATAGATCTTGGTAGCGAGTGGTTTAAGCCCTCCAGGTTTTTGTTCCTCTTTAAGATTGGCTTGGCTGTCTTTGGACCTTTACATTGCCATATACATTTTAGAATTAGTTCATTTATTTCAACCTTCATTTGATTCTCATTTAAAGAGTTTTCCTGGAAGCCCCAACCAATGACTGCTTATTTTATCTCATTGTCTAGACATAAGACAATCTCTAGTGGCAAGAAAACTGGAAAATATAGTTTTTTTTAGCTGAACATATTGCCACCCTAAACAAAATTGAGATATTATTCCTTAGTGAGGTGGGAAAAAATGGGAATGAATATCAGGCAGACAACTAGCAAGGTCTGACCCAGGACCTAATTCTTTCAAAACTAGTAGAGATGAAGAATGGAGGAGGAAAGTGGTACCTTCTCATCTTATCTGATGAGCAGAATGCCAGGGCTTTTCCTACCACAGCTAGATGACCCTGGTGAAGCTCAGGGGAGTTAATGACTCCTGTTGTTCCCTGGCCTGCTAGGGTGGAGCTGAGAGGGATTGAAGGTTCCCCTACTCTTCAAGTAAGCCTATGGCATGACTCATGATGGCATCATTTTGAAAGTGAATAGGCCCAAGATTTCCCCTCATAACTATATTTATGACGTGAAGGACCTGAGTGTCCCAGGAAAGCATTCCTTGGCATTCCAGCCCAGTCCATCTATTTATAAGAGTTAATTCTTGCACTAGTTTTGGAACAAAAGACTGTCAAAATACTTTAGGAAAGGAGCCTTGGTTCGCATGATCACGAGTAACCACATAAAATGCCTTAGGGTACTGTGCTGTCATACTTCTATTTTCAGTAGGATGAGTTTTAGGATCTCTCTTAACTAGCCTTGTGGCTGTTTGAAATTAGTGAGCTTGGAAGAGAGGACTAGTGGACAGAGCGATCTGAGTCTTGAAATAAAGAAGACGTGACATCAATTGTTCTCTCCTACACTGGTTTCATCTGTTTTGTCTAAACTGTGACCCGATCTAGCAGAAAGTAAGGCTCTTATTTTTAAATATCTACACCACAGCCCTCCCATCTTTATTGAAAAGGACTAAGAAGAAAAAGTGGGGTCAGTTAGTCTGGGTTTCTGAGAAGCACACACAGGATGGGGTTCAATGTACAAGTATTTTGTTTAGGGAAAACACCTACCTAAAAGGGAGGGAGCTAGAAGAGCCATTAGAGGATGAGCCATTCTAATCCCAAGTGAATGAGAGAAGGAAGCCAGATTGGGCAGAAATGTCCTAGACCATTGTGTAGTCAAAGGAAGGTTTAGCAAGGTTATTGGGGAATCCTAGAGCCAGAGTTGGTGTCAGAGGAGTCCCCTGTTTCTCAGGAACAGGTCTGCCTGCCACATCTCCTCATTGACTAGAAGCCGTCTGAGGCCAGTGTGGACCTGGTACAAATGTGATGGTGGATATCAGGCAGGAGGCCTTGGTCAGTTACAGTCCCTGTAGTTGCAGATCTGTTAAGGCACAGTCCCGTGGCAGCCTCAAAAGCTTAGCAGTTTTTGCATGAAATTGAAGAGTGTGCTAGAATGCTTGTTACGTCCATGAAATATAAAATGCAGCTTGGTCAACATGCATCGATACCACTTTAGGAAGGGAATGACCTATTGCAAATCAGAAGAGAAGGGAGCAAGCATGCTGGATGTCTCCAGCATCTGTCATGTTAGAACTGAGCTAAGTCTTATTAGCTCCTCTCAACTAGATGTCATGAAAACTTAAAAGTTTAAATGAAAAATTTCAAATAGGTTGACATTTCATGTCTGAAAACATCTGCATCAAACATTTAGTGTGTGGTGACATAGCAAACCAAAGGCAGGTCAGGATATTCATGTTTTAAAAATAGGCACGTAATGTAAAATATACCTAAGGATACCCAAGATCAACTTTTTTTCTTTTTCTTTTTGGTACCGGGGATTTAACTCATGGGTTCTTGACCACTGAGCCACATCCCCAGCCCTGTTTTGTGTTTTATGTGGAGACAGGGTCTCACTGAGTTGCTTAGCACCTCGCCATTGCTGAGGCTGGCTTTGAACTTGCGATTCTCCTGTCTCAGCCTCCCAAAGTGCTAGGATTATAGGTGTGCACTACCGCACCCGGCTAAGAATCAACTTTTTGCTACTTTAAACTTGTTTTAAATTTTATGTTCTCAAGTCCTAGAATGGACAAACACAAGAAGGCACTCAAACTAAATTCTGAATTTGACCCCAGGACAGTGTCACCCAGATGGGTACGTAATATCCACAGCAGCAGCTTATAAACCTGATTTAGTCATCTGTCATCTCTCTAAATCACAATTTATGCTTATGATAAGGTGACCTAATTTATTTAAAAGTGAAATGGAGTTGCTCACTGGAAATGGAGTGAATCCCAGGTTTGCGTGGAGCTCCTCCATTAGCAGCAGGACCATAGGCAAAAGGAGTGCAAGAAACAGCCAGAGACAGATCTTCACCAGGAACAAGATTAAGAGACAAACGTCCATGACTTCATCTCACTGAACTCACCACTCCACTGCCTAACAAGCTTGGAAGAGGAGGGCCATGTTCTGGGTATGGTCATCTATTTTCTCATTCTTTCTCTCCCTTTATTATAAATGATTTAGCTGATGACTTTCTTGCCATTTCCCTTAGGAACATAGTCCTCAAAGAAAAAGAGAGGAAAAAGAATTAGTATCAGGAAGTTTTGTCAGATGAGTTCCACTTTTTTTTTCAGGTTATTTTAATCACTTGAATCCTCCAACAACTCTGAAATTCTTTTCCTCTTTGGGGTCCTCTCTGGAGACACCTGAGTTCTTCCTCATCATCTTAGCCTTCCAATCACCTGGTTAGGATGATTTCTTTTCTGACATGTGAGCTGGTCCATCCTTTGAGAGGATTTGCCATAGACGTGATTTCATCAATGGCTGTAGGTTCCCTCTGGTTTTCACTTAGTTCTTGAAGGGTCCCACAGCCTGTGACCAAATGATATGTTTCACTGATTTCTTCCCAAAGGAACCTTTTCAAAAGTAACAGAATTTCCTTGCATATTTGAATCTGTTCCTGCATCAATTTGAAGCCATGAGCCCTAGCTCAGAGGAATAGAAGATTAAACATCATCACAGCCAATGAGGCTTGGAAATATTGCAGGTCTTTGGTTCATAGGAAAGAGAACACCTTTAGCATACTAGAATGTTCCAACACATTTCACAAGAGGAAAAAGTCATGCAAGGCAAGAGCAATTTCAGCCTTCTGTGCTGATTACCCCTCTCTCTACTCTCCCTGCGAGGGGGTTAGCAAGGGCAGCTGGTTGCAAGGCTGCAGCTGTTCTTAATTGTTGATTTTAAATTTACAGCAGTCCCCTGTGGGAGGAGATGCCATATCTGCACCCTGCAATGGACTTACAGGTGTGTGAGAAATGTTTTCTTTCCTACGGGTTACATGACACTATAACAGGCAGGCTATTATGACATACCAGGCTGATGTCCGGAGACATGGACTTAACTAGCCCCCATCCTCCCTTTCCCCATTTCTCTGACATAGAGACCTGCTGGAAAAGATTGACTTTCTGCTTAAACCAATGAAGTGTGTATCTCTCAGGCATTCTCTCTCCATGTTCTCTGCAAATGGGTTGGATACATCAACAGAAACAGGAACATCAGGTTCAATTACTTTATGAACCTGCTCAAAGTAGAGTTGAGTGCCATTAAAAACAAAAACAGGGCTGGGGATATAGTTCAGTTGGTGGGGTGCTTGTCTTGCATGCACTAAGGCCTTGGATTCAATCCCCAGCACCACACACACACACACACACACACACACACACACACATGCTATATATATAAATAGACTTTTTAAAAAAAAGATTATTTCAGTAAAAGCAATGCAGTCTGATTAATTTTGCACACACACACACATGCTATATATATATATATAGACTTTTTAAAAAAAGATTATTTCATTAAAAGCAATGAAATCTGATTAATTTTGTTGGGCTCTCCCTTAGGGCTGGACATGCATTTATGTTTGTTCTGTTGATGTAATGATGGGTTTCATTATCTGGCAGTGGGTGTCTCATGTTTAGATATTAGCACACTGAATGTATTAATTTAAATAGATTAATACTAGCATAGTACTGGTCCCACCTTCCTCCTTGGATTTTAGGCAATTGGACTCCTTACTGGACCTCATGCATACTCTGTTCCACCTCTGACCGTCCCCTGCTCTTTCTCTAAAAACCCACTTTTAGACTATGCTTCAAAACCAGCACCTAGACTCCCTGGCCCTGTGTGCACACATCCAGGTCTGAGGAGTGTAGGACATGGATGGAGACAGCCTGCAGACTGCATCTGCTCACCACAGTGTCTGCACACATGTAACCAGTGCTTCTTGACATGCAGCTCGGAGTTGGGTGAGAAGAGAAAGGAATAACAGATCTGGTCTCCAAATACTACCCATGTACCTAGTGTACTGCCTGTCCTGCTGGTTGGAGCAATACTTCAAAAAAGGCAAATAAACATGAATCTTCATAAAAAATACAGGTAAATTTCTGACCCATTTGAAACTCTAAAGGCAGGTGCACAGGAACTTAATCTCCATGGAAACAGAAAATGAAATTGACCACTTTAGTTTCCTTCTTTTAAATGAATCGGCTCCCTCAGCAGAGAATGCATTTAATTAAGCACATCCAGAGGATCAACAGGGACATTTTTGTCTCAGTACAACAAATGTTGAACAGTACTTTGAAAACCCACATAATATATCAGGGTCTTGAAGGTTGGTCAGGTTCAAGGTTATGGTAATAAGCATAACCACAACTCTGGATTCTATAGTTCAATCAAACACCTGAATTATTCAAGCAAATAAAAGTCTTGACAAATTTATTACAGTGCACAGCCTAGAAAAGACTCAGTCAATATTTATTATATTTTAAAAATTGACTGAATTTCCAGACAGGTTTGGTCACAGTTGTTTATCCAGTAGTCCAAGAGAGCATTGGCCTAAATCTCTTTAAAAAAATTTTTTTTAAAGTTGTCAATGGACCTTTGTTTTTTAATTTTATTTATATGTGGTGCTGAGTATCAAACCTAGTGCCTCACACATGCTAGGCAAGCGCTCTACCACTGAGCTACAACCTCAGCCCTGGCCTAAATCTCTTGGTGTTGCAAGAGCATTAGAAGCCAATCCTCGCGTCTAAAGCAAACAGTTTTGCTGATTTGTTGAAGATATTTTAATGTGATAATTGGAGCTAATTTACCCACATAATGTGTAAGTAGATGCAGGAGCGCTCTCACATCAGTGTGATTTGACTCACATCCTGAAAACTGGACCATTTGAATCTCAGGGTTCATAGCTGTTTTAGTCTGTTCTTTGGTCTTTGCCCGTTAGATCTCTGTTCACTGTCTGAACTTGACAATGCACAACCATTTCCATTAGGGTCTACCCAGGCATTTATATTATCTTTTTAAAAAATTAATTAATTATTTATTCTACTTAGGTATACATGATAGCAGAATGCATTTTGATTCATTGTACACAGATGGAGCACAACTTTTCATTTCTCTGGTTGTACCTGATGTAGAATTACATCATATATGCAGTCATACATGAAGCTAGGGCTATGATGTCCATCTTATTCCACCATCTTTACTGTCCGCATGCTCCCTCCCCACCCTCCCCTTTGACCAAAATTCCTCCATTCTTCCCGTGTCCCCTCCCCCATATGGATCAGCATCCATTTATCAGAGAGAACATTCGGCACTTGGTTTTTTGAGATTGGCTTATTTCGCTTACCCTGATTTCTCCAACTCCATCCATTATATTATCTTTTGGTGACTGAGAAGGAGTTTGGGAATGGGTGACCTGAGGGGGAGCTATGTAGTCAGGAGATGGGTTGGCTCTAAGGAGCCGTTCCGTTCCGTGGAAGCCTAGAGGAATTCATGATGTGGTAGAAGCAGGTCTTTGCTTCCTCCAAGCTCTAACTTCTCAGCCTTAAGCCATTGTGAATTCTGCACTCCCTGAGACCCTGTTTCCTACTGTGAAAACCCCAATTCATATTTTTTTCTGCTTTGCTCCTAAATGGACTTAATTCCTAATATTTTTCAGATTGGGAATCTTGACCTACTAGTGACTACTAAATTAAATTTACAGGTCAAATCAGTAGTAAAGAATGAAATCACGTGACAGAGTCAAAAGTATCAGATCATATCTTAGGGAGCAGGGAAATACTATTTTTACAAGACGTTTGTTTCAGTTGTGGGTGTACAAGAGGGTACTGAATAATGCTATAAAATGTATTCTTGGGTTGTGCTGAGAAGAATTTGAAAACCCCCTTACAGATGAGTTACTTGAGGTAGATTTTTAGGCTCTAAGAAATTGAGGGACAGGAGATATTCTCTGCATACTTTCCTCCACTCCTTGCCAGCAGCCAGCCTTTCACTTTGCTTACCCATTAAGGTCACCCCTTAATGGGTAAGGAGTTTGCTCCTTCATCCCTGTTTTGTAGAGGGCTCTCTCGAAATCAGAATATTATTCAACCAATAATAATTTCCAGCTTATAAGGTGTTTTTATCCATATTATCCCATTTGATTATGGATTCTAGATGCCAGATGCTAGGTTCCTCCCAAAGAAGAGGCCAGATCCAACTTCCTGCCTTTAATACTTCCAGCATGTCAAGTTTTCTAGCTTGTTTTTATGATTAGGTGATCACATGGCCACTGCCTACAATGGAACACATGGATCTCAAAGTATTTCCTATGGATGATTAATGTTTAACTTTTGAACTTACATCACTACTTGGCCTAAGCAAGGGACTTGTCATATGACATCTCCAGCAGGCAAGGGTTGATAGTGGAGGGAGTGAAACAAGCAAGGGTCAGTGGCTTTCCGAATCTTGGTAACAAGAACAGGAAGATGGCACCTCACTGCAAAGCAGCTCAGTGGAGTGAGAGACCTCCAGCATTTTTCATTGCTTATTTTATACTATGCTTCACTGAGAAGCACAGGCGCATGGAGGCAGCCAGCTGCTTATCAAGGGCAATATTTCTGTAGTGTTATATACCACCATTCTATGGGTCCAAATATTGCCATTCTGGGGACTTAATTCTGAAGTGAAAGCAATTCACTTCATTTTATAAAAAAGCCCACTTGCACTATTCCTTTGAGAATCTATAAAGGCATGGTTAAAAAAGATGGGGCTTACCTCTTGAGTGTTTGTTTAGTGGGAACTACTTATTCTCAGTTTTTTTCCCTTCAAGTGACACCGGCTGATGCCAAGGAGAGTGGGGGTCATATTGGCTTTGTCGTCCCCAGTTGAAAACTCCTCTTATTCACCAAAAAAAAAAAAAAAAAAAAAACCTTCAGAGAAATCTTAAAACCCAGAAGGAGTTAAGCTGTGTGTCTGCACAGCACAGCTTTGTTCTGGCAATGTCCCATTGGTTTAGGTCATTTCTGATGACTTCACTCTCCTGGTGACATCAGCCCGTAATCTCCTGAAGGTGAATTCATGTGCAATTGCTTCAGAACACTCGCCCTGAGTTCCAAGCCATTCCCGGTGATATATGGAAGAGCTTGTCTTTCTCAGGCTGCAGTCTGGTTTGTGCACTGCATTTATGCTTACCGTATCGTATTACCATGCGGACATTATGTCACTAACTGGCACAGCTCAGCTTGAAAATGAAATGTGCTTGCCGCCAGCAAAAATCCAAAAGCTAACATCAAATCCCCTCACTGCCTAGGCCAGGTACAAAATAAAGGAGTTGGAGGGATCACTCCGCTCTATCTTGGTTTGATCAGTTTCTGACAGTTCTCTCCCTGCTCTCTCTTTCTGTGGCTTGAATGCTGATAGTATCATTATCATCATTTCAGTCCATCATACCCACTAACTCTTGAAAATGTGTGGTCACTGGTGGCACAAATTTAATCTAAGACCTTGAAGTAATTTCGTTTAACCTTGTTCTTAAAATATCAAGTCTGTGAACTCAGGTAATCTGTTTACTTTCTTAGACCATTCCCTTTTCTTTGCCTTTCAAATGTCAAGAAAGAATAGAGTGGACATGAAAAAAAATAGCCTGGGTTTATTGGGTGGGTGCCAGGCATTGCCTTTGACAAAGATGGTGGTGTCGTGTAGTTGACCAGTGCTGGCTGACATGTAGATGTCTCTAAAAATTGTGGGTTATGAATTGGAAAGGTCTCCAGAGTTATCTGTTCTTAGGCCAGAGTAACTACATTTTGCGTCCCTCACTGCCTTCTTTGGTTATCCTGACACCCACTTATGTCACCAGAGATTTGGAATGCCACCGTGCCTCCCTGACCCCAGGTGTCCTCCTGCAGCCCCTGCTCCACAAGCGAGGGTCCTGTGTCCTCAGCTGGGACCTAGGCCAAAATGGGGCAGAGGAAGGAAACTGTCTGCAAAGAACAGAATCTCTACACCACTTTCAGGGTCTTCAGCATCCATTTCTTCTGATTAATGGCTCTTGGCAGTCAAGAGAAGCTTCTGGTATACAGAACTGCCTGGGTACAAACAGAGGTTGAAAATCATGTCAGGACAATTTCATACTTAACACAGTATTGTTAAGAGAAGAGATTGGTGTTTTAACAAGCCAAATAAACAGTTCTTGAACAGGTTCTCTTCATTTCATATTGAAGGAGAGAAAGAAATGAATAGTTTATTCAGCCTTACAAGTGTAGTAATCAGTCATGAGCATATATTCTCAGTTTTAGGGGTGAGCCTACAGACTGTGGGCTGACAGATATTTCTTTTGCTTCTTCACAAAATAAATGTTAAGATGGTCATTTTTTGAGGAAGGAAATAAACTCCCTGGATGACTTGCAAACATATTTTTAAATGCAAAGAGGGCAGGCTGAGTTTCAGATCTGTTTTAGCTGGGGTAGGGTTGGGGGTGGCTACATTGGAGGAAGCTGGTAGAATCTGAGTCCAGGATGCTGGTGGCTGACACTGCTCACATCTGCTCAGGATATGCCAAGATACCAGACTCTTTTTTTAAGGTCTAATATGACGTCAAACACCTTCCTTTGTCCTCCTGCCGTATCTCTAAGGAGACGGAAGTATTAGAGAAGGCCCTTTACACATTCTCACTGGCATTCTCTTTATTGATTCATGTAGAGAGAGAAAAAAAGAATGAATAAAAACGTCTTGAAAACCTAATTAAGATAAATGAAAAACACATTCTTTTTTTTCTGCCTATATCTTATTCTTTGCTCACCTAGTAGCACAGGTGTTTATACACACACACACACACACACACACACACACACACACACATACATACTCCATCTTCCTCAATAAAGAAATACCACTTCCTTATTTGTAAGGAAATGGAATTTCTCTCTCCTTGCAAGCTTCTTGATAACCTTTAATGGAGAGGTTATCCTTGGGCTTGGAAGACTGGAAGAACTCTCTGCCCTTGGAGTAGTGACATGCCTCATGTAGACAGTTGGGTCATTGTCACATGCAAGGATGAAAGTAGTGATAGGTGTCTGCCCTTGGGAGAATGGAGCACTGGATGAGCCTTAAATTATTTCCACGTGCCCGTCTGGGGTGGCCCTGGAGGTTGAGTGCTATTTGCTTTTGCACTTGCAGAAGTAAGCAAGCTAGGTTATTTTTATTTATTTATTTATTTATTTTTGAGATGGGAGTCTCACTGTGTTGCCTGGCTGGCCTTGAACTCCTGGGCTCAAGTGATCCTCCTGCCTCAGTTTCCATAGAAGTAGCTGGGACTACAGTAGGGTCTCTACCAATTCATGCTAAATATAGGTAATTTGGATATAACACTGTTACTTCGATGATGGTGTGAATCACTTACGATTGATTCCTATTTTCTGCAAACTAGTGGGTTCTTTGATAAGCATGCCTGAATTCAGTTTGCTGAGCACTTTCATCAGGGTGGAATTGCTAAACCACCTCCAAGACATGCTTCCCCTGCCCTTTGGGATAAGAGGTTGACTTTATGATGTCCACTGTCTTACCAACTCTCCCCACCCTCCAGCCCAGCCCTGAGGACAGCAGTCTTGAAGGTACCAAGTGGGAAAAGTGTTCTCTTTCTGTTGGTGTCTCCTGCTCAGATTAGGCTCGTGTCATGCTTAGAACTAGCAGTGCCATCACACTTGGGCAGGGCACTGGTGGTGAAGGTGGAGGGAGAGGGAGGTGGCCCCAAAGGCTGATGTGCACGTGCATATCCACCAAAGGATGTGGTGGGAGCACTAGTGCCAGCAGACCTTTCATCCCACCTCTGCCATCTATTGCCATGGGACACTGGGCAAGGTCCCTAACCCCACATAAGACATTTATTATTTGTTCTGAGAAAATATCTCTGAAGGGAATTTTGCTGGGGACATCAGTTGCTGTAGCCACTAGAATAATAAATACCGACGCAGCTGGTGCTCAATAAATAATGGTTTAACTAATGAAAAAATTAATATGGCCAAACAATTTTTGAGCAGTTTATTGTTTAGATGGCCAGCTGAGGGACCTCTCATACATGTGTACCACCCAGTCTGAACTTCCCCAGCCTGCCAAGTTCTTTTGAGTTTGTAGGTCTAGTCTGAGACTAGAAACATCATTGGATGTGACATTCCTATGTAGGAGATCATGTTAGTCCTGGTGGTTAGCCAAAGCCTTTGGGCTCCTCTAATATTAGAATACTCCTGTCTGATAGGACATCATCATCCTTGTATCCCAGTGCTGAGAGCAGGGCCTGACATGGTCAGGCACTCAGGAACCACTTGAGGAGTTGAATCATTAAAGTCAACCAAAAAGTGTGCGGTCCAAAATAAACCAAACATGAAAATAGACAGCTGCACACACAACATTAAATTTTAATGATCCCAAGGATGTGGAATGAGATGGACATAATTACCCTAGGTATATGTATGAAGACATGAATGATGTGACTCTACCTTGTGTACAACCAGAGAACTGAAAAATTGTACTGTGAATGGAAATGCATTCTGCTGTTTAAAAAAATAAAAATAAAAATAAAAATATTTAAAAAGATGATCCCAAGGATGCAAAACCTGCCGTTCTTTAAAATGAGCCATCTTTTTTTTTGTTTTGAAGAAAAATCTGTTTTTAAAAAAATATTTTTATAGTTGTTGATAGACCTTTATTTTACTTATATGTGGCGCTGAGAATTGAACCCAGTGCCTCACACATGCTAGGTGAGCGCTCTACCACTGAGCCACAACCCCAGTCCCGAAAAATCAGTTTTAATGATTTCTCAGAACCAAAGAGCGTGAAATCTTTTTAGTCAAGTCAGAAGCACCCTGTCACCTTATCACTTTTCTCTTCTCTCTCTTTTTATTTTTTTAAAACAGCAGAATGCATTTCCATTCATAACACACATATGGAGCACAATTTTTCATTTCTCTGATTGTACACAAAGTAGAGTCACACCATTTGTGTCTTCATATGTACCAAGGGTTATTATGTACATCTCATTCCACCATCTTTCCTTCCCCATGTCCCCTCCCTTCCTCTTTCTCCCCTATGTCCTTTCCTAAGTTCCTCCATTTCTCCCATGCTCCTTCCACATCCCCATTATGGATAAGCATCCATTAATCAGAGAAAACACTCAGCCTTTGGTTTTTGGGGATTGGCTTACTTCACTTAGCATGATATTCTCCAGCTCCATAAAAGGACCCATCTTGATCTACAGGAGCTCCTAGATTTATGAAGGGGCTACTTCCTGATAAACCCATGTAAGTTGAAAATATCCCAAGTTAAAAATGCATTTAATCTATGGCACACTAGGGTTTAGCAACACAGTACACTGTAGAGCATTGGATCTTTCTCCCTGTGATGGCAGGGCTGACTGGGAACTGTGCCTTGCTGCCGCCGCCCACCATTGAGAAAGAGGTGTGTATGAAGCTGCATGCGTGTGGCTTTTACATCATCATCAAGTTGAAAAATGGCTAAGCTGAACCATCATAATTTAGGGACAGTGTGTATATACATAAATACTTTTCTTCCATTTGACATGTTATAATAGTGTACTCATAGGGTAGGCTTCCAAAAGGGGCTTAATTTAAGAGAAGAGAACCCATAATTTTTCCCC
Source organism: Geosciurus inauris (assembly GCA_004024805.1). Lineage (NCBI taxonomy): Eukaryota > Metazoa > Chordata > Mammalia > Rodentia > Sciuridae > Geosciurus > Geosciurus inauris. The sequence goes on from PVHX01006248.1 coordinate 99,891, forward strand.
CAAAGGGGAATTCTTAATATATCACATGGTCACATGGTTTTCTGTTTAACTTCTTTGTTAAGGAATTTAGGAAGTTAACTTCCATAGGAGATGACCTCTCAGATTTTTTTCCCTATAATATTCTGATACAGATTTTTTCTTGATAAAGAAGCAGTAGCATTTGTTTATTCACTTCACACAAGTTTTAATATTGTTTGCTTGTTTGTGTCCCCCCCACCCCCCATCTCCCTCTGTCCCCCCTCCTCCCCCAGCCCCACCCCCCTTTCCCCCTGCACTGCCCTGGAAGCGCTCATTGAGAACAATGATCATGCCTAACTTGTTCACTACTGAAACCTTAGCCCCTTGCCCAGAGCCTGGAACACAGTATTTAATATTGGTGCACATAATGAATGCATTGGTGGGAATGAATGATAATGAGTGAAAACATAGGAGTGCCTGCCCTGGCTTGGTTTATTGCACTAAATCCTGACAACCATCAGCACATGTGAAAAAACAATTCGAAGCCAGTCCTCTCCTGAATCTAGTTTTGGCACTGACTGATCAGTGTTCAGCCAATAGCCTCTCCTTGAATGCATTACTCACACATAAGGCGTAGAAGCCTGGCCAGAGAAGTCTTTTCTAAAAAAAATTTGGTATATAAAAATAATAGAGTGATATTGGCCAAATTATATTGTTATATTGTGTGCATGTACGAATATGTAACCACCAATCCCATCATTATATACAACTATAATGTACCAATAAAAATGTGGAAAGAATTATGGAATATTACACACATAAAAATTGTACATGAAAATATGTATGGCTTAAGAATATATTATAAAGCAAATGATTGTAGAACCACCATTCAGGTCAAGAAGTAGACAATCACTGGCATCCCATGCTCCTTGCCAATCATCAACTCTTTTCTCCCCATAAAGGGAACCACTACCCTAACGTTTATTGTAATGACATATAAAATTTTTTTTTATCTTTTACTACTTGAATATATAGGTCTCTAATGTCTCTAAATATTAAGATCTGGATTTTTCCCAATTTTATTTGTTTATTTAAAAGTATTTAGTTGACAAAGATGGTATATATTCAAGGTATACAACATGATGATTTGATATAGTCATACATTATTTAATGATTATTACCATCAAATGAATTAACATATCCATCACCCCCCATTCTGTATATTGGATCTCCAGAATCCAATTTTGTATTATGGGAAAATGCAGATATAAACTTTATTATCTTAATCATTTTTAAGTGTACAATTCAGTGGTATTGAATACATTCACATTATTGGGCAACCATGACCGCCATCTATCTCCAGAACTCTTACGTTTTTTAAAACTGAAACTCTGTACCCATCAAACACAAACTCTCTTTCAACTCAGCCTTTGGCAACCACTGTTCTACTTTCTTTCTTTTTTTTCTTTCTTTAAAAAGAAAAATTTAAAGAAATTTAAAATTTAAAAAAATTTTTTTTAGTCATTGATGGATCTTTATTTTATTCATTCGAGGATTGAACCCAGTGTGTCACGCATGCTAGGCAAGTGCTCTACCGTTGAGCTATAGCCCCAGCCCTGTACTTTCTATCCTTATGAACTGGACTACTCTGGGACTTAATGTAAGTGGAATATTACATTATTTGTAGTTTTTGTGACAGGCTTATTTCACATAGCATACTGCCCTCAAGATTCACCCATACTAAGGCATATGTCAGAATTTCCTTCCTTTTTCAGACTGAATAACATTCCATTGTGTGCATGCTACATTATTGCTTATTCATTCATCTGTCAGCGGACATTTGGGTTGCTTTTTGGCTATTGTGAATAATGTGGCTTTGAACATGGGTGCACAAGGATCTCAGCGTGAACCTGCTTTCATTTCTTTTGAGTGTGTACCCAGAAGTGGAAAGGCTGATCATATGGTAATTCTGTTTTTAATTTTTTGAGGAAACTCCATACTATTTTCCACAGCAGCTGTGCCATTTTACTTAGCCCACCAACAGCAGTGTCTGGGGCTCCAACTTCTCCATGTAAGTACTAGCATTTTTATTATGTTTGCATTGACAGTAGTCCTTGTAATGAGTATGCTACAACATATCTCATATTTTTGATTTCTATTTTCCTAATGGTTAGTGATGTTGAGCATCTTTTCATGTGCTTATTGGCCATTTATACACCTTCTTTGGAGAGAGGTCTATTCAAGTCTTTTGCCCATTTTTAAATTGGTTTAAGAGCTCTCTATGTATTCTCTGTGTTAATCCCATATTAGGTACATGATTTGCACGTATTTTTTCCAATTCTGTGGGTTACCTTTTTACTTTGTTGATAGTGTTTAATTTTTTTTTTTTTGGTACCAGGATTTGAACCCAGGAGTGCTGAACTACTGAGCAACATCCCCAGCCCTTTTTATGTTTTATTTAGAGAAAGTTTCTCAGTTGCTCAGGGCCTCGCTAAGGTGCTGAGGCTGGCTTTAAACTTGGAATTCTACTGTCTCAACCTCCAGAGCCTTTGGGAGTATTGGCATGTGCAACCATGCCCAGCTGATAGTATTTTTTGATGCACAAGATTTAAAAATTTTTAAGAAATCCAATTAAAAAAATTTTTTTTGTTGAATGTGTATTGAATTTTCCATTGAAGCCTTCTGGGCTTGGAGTTTTCTTTGTAGGAAGGAATTTAATTACAAATTTAATTATTTTAGAAAATATAGAACTTCAGATTACCTATTTATTTGGTGAAGGTTTTGGTAATTTTCATCTGTTGAGGAACTTGAGTTTTCTGATTTATTGGCATAAGTTTTTTTTCAGCTTTTAAAAATATTTATTTATTTATTCTATTTAGGTTTACATGATAGCAGAGTGCATTTTGATTCGTTGTACACAGATGGAGCACAACTTTTCATTTCTCTGGTTGTATGTGATGTAGAATCACAACATATATGCAGTCATACATAAAGCTAGGGCTATGATGGCCATCATATTCCAACATCTTTACTATTCCCCTGCCCCCTCCCTTATCCCCCCC